>NMRB01002710.1:16719-63272 GCA_002633025.1 Notospermus geniculatus
AGTAAACCTAGGCCTAGCATCGGCTGTTGATAGTGGCGCCCCTCCAATGTTGGTGGTGGAATCAGTCGTCAATTCTCTGCCCGGTGGACCACAGAGAATAATTCAAAGTCGTTATATACTTGATTATGCGGAAAGGTTTTTATACAGGTAAAAGAAATGTGATTTGCGGTGTATGTAGGCAAAATACCATCACCGTATGGCAGGAAAACATTGGCTGATATTCACTAAAAGTTAGCAAGCATCCAGTGTATTATGTACTTCAAAACTTGAGGTAAAGCATTAGCTATGAATGTCAGCCAATCTCCTCCGGATTTTTCCTCACTACAACGTTACCGCGTGTCCCTTTTTTATGTAAATATTCGATTTTCAGATTGAAAACTGTTGACATGTTTCGACGTCATAAAATGGCAGTTATATAATACCGGTGTATCATGAGTATATTTTTTTAAATCTGTGAATAACAGGTCTGGAGTACAAAGTTACTGAGTCATGTTCAGCGGAGTCCAGACCCAAAGATGAGGTCGTGTATATACCTCTTTCAATAACCGGTGTTCAAGATCAAAAGATTGTTGCTCATTTTCACAAGCTTTTCTGAGATAGTCGTGTGCAGACCTCTGCTGTGTCACGTGGCCTGGTGGCGGTGGCGGAGCCCTCAACTCCCGTAGACTGGTCCTCTCACTACGACCGGGGACCAGTACTCGCGGGATGACCACCTTTCCCCGATCAGAAGCTATTCGACCAGTATAACTGGTTATCATGAGGTTGGAGGACGGTTTAACTCTTTTTTTGCATTATATCCAAGAAATCTATTGTAAGTCCCTTTTCTCTGGCATTCATTCTCCGCCAGCAGGGGTTTCGCTTCTCAGTCTTCGATCATTCACACAAACCTTTTGTGTGAGCGCGACGAAGAGGAACGATAACAACCCTGCTGTCGGAGGATGCTGGAATCGTGATCAATCCTCAGAATATAATGTTCGATCATGGCGGTAGGCCTATCTAAAGCGAGATATGCTGTATTTACACATGTAAATGTATCTTTTTGTTCAATAAAAAAGTATTACCTATTTTGTTGGTCGTCTTTCTAATCACTCAGGCTTGACAATGGATTGTCTAAAGAAATTGTAGTCGGTTCACTAACCCGAGATGCCCGAATCTGTCTTCTGGATCAGAGGGGCGGATCCAGATTTTGTGAAGCCACATTGGGGTTGAATAAACTATAGAGACCCTTAGATGCGATTTCCTGATATTTGAAGGAAAGATTTCACAGGCACTGGAAAATGACATTTTCGAGAATTGCTGTTAAAATGTTCTGAAAAAGCCCCGTCCAACGCGTCAGAAGAAAAAAGATACCGGTAGCACGTGGACTGACGTCATGTGACGGGTTACCAACTGGTGAACACGCGCAACTTGTGCTACAGCCCTGTACGTGAATACCAAAAGGGAAAATCGGCTTGAGAAAAGAAATCTCACAATCAATCTGTGTATCAGCCTGAGTGTGATCCTTTTTGTTTTGCGAATTCTTTTTCGGGGACACGCTGTATACTACATGCCCTTCAGCGCCCTCTATCAGCAGTTCGACGAACCATAGGTAGCATGATTTGATGACGTAGTTCACATCCACTAAAGAATGATTAGATCGACTGTCTAAATAATCCACAAATATCTCCGACATCCCTGTATATTATTTGAATATTGTCTCAAATATAGATAGAAGGGACACTGTACTAAAATTCTGCCCATTATTAGTTATAAGCAATGATGACGGAGCTTAATATAGCGGTGTGTTGCTCTAGCAACATGAATCGCAGTATGGAGGCTCATCAGTTCTTGAGGTATGCACTGTACATGTTGTGTACATCGTGTGTGCAGACAGCCCGCCGCCATGCTGCCTGCGACTGGTCGTCGAAGAGGCCGAGTTTGTTTGCGTCCCGTGGGCCAATGTGCGTTGACCACTGACAATCACCATGCTCACCGGCTTGTGTGTGACTGGCTGAGCACAGGTCCTCTTCTAGGCCGAGGCCTACTTACATTAGCCAAACACTGAGACTAAACAAAATGTGACAGCCCTACCATATGACCATGCCTACTCCTGATGATGACCACTGATGACATTGACAGACATGAGAAGAGAATGACTCAACACTCTATTGTAAACACGATGTTCGATGTCATGTCATAGGTCATGTCATCCTGGAGTGTCAGAAGAGTCAACATTATTTAGCACTTTAAAATAATTTATAATAATAATAATAATAATAAAGCATTACAACCAACAGCGCATGCCAAAAAAGCATGGATTCAACATTCAACTCTCTGCTTTCAGTAAAAGAGGGTTCACAGTGAAGTCTTACGGTTCAGGAAATCAAGTCAAGCTCCCTGGTGCCACTCTCGACAAACCCAACATCTACGACTTCAACACAACATATGATGAAATGTACAACGATCTTCTAATGAAGGACAAAAATTTGTATCCTTTGTATTCAAGTTTGGGTACTGAATAGGGGGGGGTAGGCGCGGCGAGGTCTCGGATTAGATCAAACTCGCATGTGGAATTCAGCTGTTCACTGTGTTGATCATGAGTTTCCTTCACTGCGACATAAGATACACACAGAATGGTTTACTACACATGTTAGACAGGAATAGACGAATCAAAGACAAGCCACAGCGATTTCAGGGTTGTGACGATAAGTTCAACATTGTGATCACGTGCGAGGAGAGAGTATTTGACCAAGTGGTGGACTGTAAGTGTATTTTGCAAATTGTCACTCTTCTACAGGGTTCCTGCAAGGTCTTAAAAAGTCTTAAAAAGTCTTAAATTTGGCGCTTCCATTTTCAAGGCCTTAAAAAGTCTTAAATTTGATAATTTCTGTGGAAAGGTCTTAAAAAGGTCTTAAATTTCATATCAAGGCAGTTGTAAAAAATTGGCAAGAGATGTCAGGAAATCGCATCTCCGGGCTTCTTAAAATCAAAATTTTTCTGGGGGAGGGCCCCCAGACCCCCCTCCCGCCCAAGTAGGAGACCCCCACGCCCAAGCAGCGTTGTCGCTAAGGATTTGGCCAGACGGGTATCGTTAATCAACAGGCGGTAAGACCGGCCTGGCGGGCAAAGCCCGCCCCAATGAGCGCCGGAGGCGCGATGTGTCCTCCGGATAACGGGGGGTCTGGGGGTCCTCCCCCAGAGATTTTTTTTCCAGAAGCCCTGAGATGCGATTTCCTGGTACCTTCAGCACCCCGGCCACCTCAAATTTTCCGTCTTTTTGCGCACACACGCATCAATTAGGTGCGATATGGGGAGCAATATGAAGTATGGAACACCACACGTCGGCCATTTAAGCAGAAAACGTTGAATTGAATAAACACTACATCACGTGGGACTTTCAGATCAATAGAATACAACCAGTTTTGTTTACTCTGAAAACTTTTTTTGGTTCAGCTATTTTTTCAGCCGGGTAGACAGATGTTATCAGCCGGGTATTTTACCCGGCTCCCGGCTGTTAACGACAACACTGCCAAGTACCGGTAGCCTACCCACTTTCTTGGCCGTGTCGATCCCTGTCATGTTGGGGGGCTTCATTTAGAAGAAAATAGGTCTTAAATTTTCCCGATACTTGGTCTTAAAAAGTCTTAAAAAGGTCTTAAATTTGGTGCTCCACAGGCTGCAGGAACCCTGCTTCTATCATCCCCACAATATAATCCAAGTTGTCTCCGACATTTGCAAATTTTTGACCCCATAGTCCGAACGTCTGACTCGTATTGCTATTTTTAGAATCTGCTGGACGCTAATACAGAGTCAGATGATGAGTAACCAAAGAACCAGATTTTGGTTCTACGTCATCAGCATGATCAGATCACGGATTGGTGGTTCCCGTATCACGTGACCTCAAACTGTAAAGATGGTGATGCTGCACATTCGCCGATTCGGCTTTTCGAGAGGAGTATTTTTCGTGATTTTGATAACAAATTGCGGTTTTCTTAATGTTTGTCTGGCTAAGAGTGAACAGAGAGCGTGATTGCGCGTGTAGCTGGTTGAAACAGCAAGTAAAATGCCTGAAAGCAGCGTTGTCAAGTGATACGATTGCCGTGCACTAAATGTATTCAAAACACGACCTGGAGATGGACGGACCAATCAAAATAGACCCCCCGCGACAGGCTTCATCTGACTCTTGTTGCGGCCGTCAGTTCTGCAAATGAGCAACAGGAGGCAGTGTTCGGACTATTGACCCCACCACACTGAGTTTTCAAATCAAAATCCCAGAAGTTTGTATCATCCCAGGTGCCATTTGTTATCAGTATTGGGAAGGCTCTGGAATTACCTAGTCAGGTTCTCTATTGTGAAGTGTGTTATGTCATGAAATCCTTTGCTGTTTCCTGCCATGCTTCCTCCACACAAATGGGTGCAAGCATGCGGAATTGCTCTACAACCCGGACAAGTGTGTGCCGGCTTTAATGTTGTGACGGCATTTCCTTTCAGACTTGGAGAACAAAGATCAGGATGGTGAACCAACTCATGTTCTCAACCTGGACATTCTCGACAACCAGGAGGAGGCTACACTTGGTGCTATTGACATCTGCCAGTTATGTAATAAGGTGAATTTCTACCTTTCTTGAATGAATATGAAATAGAAATCGGGTTTCTAAGGTGAAAGACATTGCTTCCTACCAGACTCGAACCCACGGACCCTTGCATGAGGCATCAATCAATCGCCAGCACTAAGGGGCAGCATGCCTTAACCACTAGGCCAAATCCCCATCTTCAAAGAAGAGGGTTCAATGGCCCTCTCTTGAATGAAGTGCAAAACAGTGCTGCTGCACTTCCGATTACTAATTAGAAATAAACTGTGCTGCTCCATATCTGAGTTCTTGAAAGAAGTCTTTTTCTTGTTGATTCTCCGTCTACTGCATGTCCTACATGCTAAATCATTGTTTCTTTTTCAGTTACAAGATGCTGAGGACTTAGACAATGAAATTGATGAAATAATTCATGACTTTGAGGCAGAATCAAAACGTGAGATCCTCCACACAATTTCTTTTTATGAACCGAATAGTTAACAACAGTGACTGGTTCTTTCTAATCTGTGAACCTTTTAACAAAAGTGACTTGCGGCATTTCTTTGAGAAGAAAAGTGTGATTCCTGTGTAATAACGTTGTTTATCAACTCAAGACGCTCTTAGAAACACTGCCAAACATCGTGGACGGACTAAAACGGATATCGATGACATTTTGTTGATCAGAATGGACACTGTTTCTGCAGTGCAGAACTGAAGACACTGAACAGGTGTGAGTCAATAGAGTGAAACCTGGGAGTGACAGTTCAGAGGTGTCCTGAGGTCAGTAGAAATGGTCAATTTGGGACTGAACTTTGGTGTCCTTAATAGAGAGGTGTCCTCCTGGCAGAGGTGTCTGTTAAGGGAGGTTCCACTTTATGTATGTCAGACACCAAGTGACTCAAATGACATCTTGCATTGAGTGGTGTCTTCATTAGTACAGAGGTCAAAATACCATCGCTAACCTGAGAATGAAGATTGGTGTCCATACTATTCGACCCCAGTGAATTCAGAAGTACCATATTGGCATTTGGCAGAACCAACTTACTCTATAGGCCTACAAGACTAGTATCTGATCAATCTGAAGGTTTCTTCGAACTACATGTGGTGATTACATGCACATTACCGTATTTTTCGGACTATAAGGCGCAGCCTTTTTCCTTGAAGAAGGGTCTAAAATTGGGGGTGCGCCTTATAGGGTGGTGCGCCTTATCTGTGGATTTCATCAGTGATTTTGGGTGAAATTGGGGGGTGCGCCTTATAGTCAGGTGCGCCCTATAGTCAGGAAAATACGGTACATGTTTGTGGATGACCTCTTTGATCAGGTATGGTCTTAGCATTTCACAGGCATTTGTTTCACTCATGTTACAAACATGTAAATGCCATCGTTGTAAATACTTCTATTATTAATATTAAATATGTAATACCAAGACAACCAAAGTTTCCATTGGTCTGAGAGATCTGGATGAGATTCCTGCCTGAATTTCCCACCTGACGATGATGTTCTGAGTTGTGCTGCATATCACACTCATAATCATAGTGAGATACCGGTACTTATGTGTTGATGTAGGCCAGCAAAATCAAGTCATTACAAGAGACAATTAACTTCCTATATAAATATATAAAGCTATTTTCAACATGTTAGTCTGTATTTGTACCCATTGGTATTTTATGTAAAATAATGTACATAATACATGTATGTGGAATCAAAAATATGGCAGACAGTCAAGTTCATTTATGAATTTTTGATGGCGTGCATAATACCATAAAGGAATCAAACATGAAGGTTTAACTGTGAACGATGTAGTTAATGAGGGATACACTTCATCTGTTGCCACCAGATGTCTCTCACTGCCTGAATTTTGGCTTTACCATATTTATGTAACAGGCAGAAGCTTCAACTTAAATCTGTCAACTTGATGCCTTGAATTCCATTTCTGAGGGTAACACAGTATCATTAGTGTTCCATATGCAAATGTACGTATGCCTATTCAAGGGAATTCTCATTAATTCAGTCCTTTTGCATCAAAAGATCAACAAGTCAGAATTCAACAAAATTTGCAGTTAACATGCAGAAGGATCTTGCCTATCATATGAAAGAGTCGGAATGAAAATCTGTTGAGGTCTAAAGGGAGGATACTGCTCACATTTATAAAATGCTAAGTTGAATCTATGTTTGATTCCTTTAATGATAATACGGTACTGGAATACAGAATATCTCTGTGTTTCTCATGCTTTATTTTAACATTACCACCTTAATTCGCCCCAGTGCCCCCCGCCCTCCTTTCATTCACCAATGTACTGCCAGTATCCAGGAATGAAATCGACATGCAGACTTCCCTCGTTGCTATGACAACAATATGCAAATATCATTACAGCTGGATTGCTGCTGTGAATTACCACCACTCATGCCAGTCATCGATTTCCGTGTTTTCGTGGCAAGCAATATAGACTACGCGTTTGTATAGCATATACATAGATCTACATGTATATCAATTATTGCTGAGAGTGAAATGTTGCTGCATTATTTTGGGGGCCAATTCGTTCCGTTCTGCTGCGACCTCAATTGAATAATCCCCACCATCCGTAAAAATGACGTTGCAGTTTCTGAGGGACATTTCCGGGAGTCGCCGCCAAAGTAGTGACGTCATATTTGACATTGCATCGCTCTTGGATGTTGTGTGAGAGGATACGGTAACAAAACGGCGGGAAAATGACGGACGAGGACCCAAACGACCAGAAACAACAAGGTAGGTAGATTTTGTTGTTGCGGAACAAATTATTGGCGGGAAATCTCGTCAAATTTGACTTGTGGAGATGTTGTCGAGATATTTTGTGGTGATGTGCACGTGACACCATGCAGACACATGTTTGTCCTCAAGTCAAGGGCACCGGTTGGTAAATACATTGGACTTCGATCGATCACTTCTCATGCTTACACATTGCTGATGCAGATGATTATGCCCAAAAATGCAGATTTTGTAGAGGGTATTTCCTGCCTTTCCCGACTAATTAGCCGGAAAATATTACGTCTCGTTTTTTTTCTTCCTGAAAAACAATCTGATACTGGGTTGATTCAGTCGGTATGACCTCTATTGATCCCTAGGTAGGTCATCCGACTTGTCAGTATTCCGATTCAGAGCACGTGCGCAGGCGCCGATCCGGCGGGGGTGGAGGATTTGGTTTCGTGCCCCTCCCCCCGCTCGCCATCACCAATTGTTTTTTCCCCCAATAACTTACAGTTACAATATATAATAAGCAAAAGAAAAACGTAAAAATAGGCCTAAAGCTTCTGTCTTGATACTGAGATGCCAGGAAATCGCGTCTACGGCCTTCTAGATTTCAAAATTTTCTGGCGGAGGCCCCCAGACCCTCAGTCCGTCGGCGCGGGTACCTTCGGCGCTCGCCTGCAACCGACCGCCTTTAGCAGCTCTGAACCTCCCTCTGCCCAAAATCCCGATCCGCGCCTGGTGCGTTGGAGATGTGATGGAACGGTGATTTCCTGATCGAACGGTGAACGGGCCTGGCTCGCGTCCAACCATGTTGTTTACTGTTTACAACATTCTGCTTAAAGCGCATGTTTGTGCTGAGCGTCACGTCTGATCGATGAAGCCTAGGCAGACGATAATCCAGACAAGATCTGCGATTCAATCGCCATGGAGCAACAGCTTCGACAGAATTGATTTTGTAGCCAATCAGCTGGGTGTTTCCTGGAAGCTCCAGCTTGCCTGCTGCATGAGCAGCGCGCACACTAGGCCTTGGCTTAGGTCTTTTGGTTGGTGGTGGCCTCAGGGAGTTTCACCCCTTCAGAGAAATATCAGAGTTTCTTGCTAGCCACAAAACTTCCTTAGCGATAGGCCTACACATTTATGACAAGCAAGCTCATTGGCATGCTGAAGAAAAAAATCAAATCAAAATAACACCTTTTGGCCATTTACTTAAGAATAGTCCTCGACGTCACACGTGAGTGGGTCCGATGGCGCACAATATGCGTCCCGTCATGTCAACTTGGCCTATCAAGTACACTCGCTGTTTTGAGAAATTCTCATTCAAGATCGAATGTCTGCGTTACTTGGAGTGATCATCTTTTCTGAGGAAGTTTAGACCTAGATGATTTAGAACCTTGGTTGGATTTTGCCCGTGTTTCTGTTTCTTTCTGTCTGGGTATCAAGATGGGGAAATGGCGAGATCGTTGGGGGCGAGTTCGCGATCAAATGTGTGGTCGAAAATACGTGGTACCACTTGAACAAGATGTTTATGAAGAGGGAATGAAAGGTAAGAGGAATCTTACACTGTGGCTGACTATTAAGTGTAACTCGGACATGCATCTCTAGGACTCCCAGTCCTTTCACACCTGTCTCCAAGACGTGACGAGGAGGTTCCAATGGTCATGAGTTGCCCCTTTTTGTCCCTGGCCTATTACATCCGCGCTTCGGGTAGCATAGGCCTACTTTCCTTTGTCAGCTTTTTCAAGTCACACGGACCCCGGCGAAAGAGTTGAGCAAGTGAAAAGTAGCACCCCCCCCCCCCAACATGGGGTTCACTTAGATCTAGGCCTTCTGACATGACAATGTACCATTACGAGATTCTCAGGGTGCGCTGCGTTATCATTTGATTCCATAGTTTCAGACGCGGATCCAAGGGGGCGGGGGGGGGCACACCCGGCCCGTGCCCCCTCTATTTTGTGGAAAATCTTTAAAATTGACCGGGAAATTTCGAAATTTTGAAAAGATGTCAAAATTTGACCGAGGTTTTCCACGATATGCATTTTGGCCCCCTCTTTTCCATGATTCTGGATCCACCCCTGAGTTTTATTTGGGGGGGGGGCATTTGGTACTTTGACACGTGCTGAACCCTTCCGAGTCGCCAGATGTTAAAGTCATTCAAATCTCACAAAAATCATAAACATTATCACTCACGTCACCAGTCTCAACTCTGGAACTTCCAGTCAGTGAAGAGTTACGCACTACGTCATAGGCTATGCATCCTGAGAATATCAGGCGTTCTTACTGCTCGCTCCCTTCGTCACCGCAGACAAACACAAACCGCAGTTTGTGTGAGCGGATGAAGAGGAGCGAGGTAAAAACCCCCTGCTGTGGGAGGATGTAGGCTATGACCAACAAACTGATCTGAAGATTCATATTCATTTATTCAGCCGATGACAAAGGTGACCTCTTTTTCCCATTGCTAAACAAAAGAGATTTCTACAAAACCACGTCTCGAATACCTTCTTGTTTACAACCCACAGGCATTTATGAATGGCGCTTTTCCAAACGATAGTAAGTGGCCAACTCTCCACCTGTTTTGGAACGTTCAAGTATATTGCTGAATGGAGTCCCAGATTCATTCTAGCTGGATGTGTCAAGTTCTTCTTTTCAACAGTTTTTTTTTGCTTTTATGACTTTTTTATATCGTAGCTAAATATCTTTGTCAATATTTTGGCATAAAATGGGCGAAAATATGTTTCACAACATTATTGGTGCCAGAGTCGGTGGTGGAACCATGTGCTGAACGGAACGACGATTGGAACGAGGTGATCTTTGCCGCGCCACATGGACAGTGGCGCCGCGGGAGTGGAACGGCGAAGATAGGAATCAGTCTCGGATAAACCAATAGACGGCGTTAGGTCCGATTCGGGGAATTCCCGCCGGAATTTGCCGTCTGACTTCCCCGAGTACTTTCACGGATGGACCAATTTCATGTGTTTCTACCACCTAGAAGGCAACAATTGGATTGAATAACATTCAATGAGATGTCCGAAACGTGAGAGCACACCAACAGGTCGGGCAACAGGTGCGTGACTGATCAACATCGATCAAATTTGCAACATTCTGAGCGAAATTGTAGCTCTTGTTACACTACATAAAAACCCGTGTCGAACCCGTTTTTTTTCTGTCCACACCTGTTAAAAATGCGGTGTAACAATCCCCTCCGAGCTCGAACTGTTTTTGGAGGGCTTAATTTAGGTCCCCGTCACAAAATTTGAGTAGGTCTAGGCCTACTGTTCACGGGCACCGGGCCTCAGGAGGGATTTTTCAGAGCCGGGCTAGACCCGGGTGTCAAAAAACCCGGGGATTTCTATGTAGTGTAACCACGGCTTGTGTTAGGCCTACATTCAATCGAAAAAAAAGCTGGCGTGCCGTCATGATGAATGGAATGTTCACTTTCGGCCGAGATGGTGCAGATATCGTAGCCAATCACAAAGGGTTTTACAGCCGCGTTGGAGCCCTCGATCGTCTATTGATGATCCCGGGTTGATGATCCTTCCTTTTTGGCGCCAAGTCGTGCCAGTGTTGAGTAGGTCAATGTAGGCTAGGCCTAGACTCTACATACATTGTAATTCCTCCAAGGGGGCCAACTAAACCCTAGGAACTACGAATGTTCGTGCATGTCGGTATGCGCATTCTTTATCTTAATCTTAGGTCTATAGCCTCTTTGTAAAAAAACACACCCTGACATGCCTGAGCTCAACATTGGCCCAACTGATCACACCATGTAGGCCTATTGTTTATTCCACGAATCGATGATGGAGGAAAACACTAACATTAAACAAGCTTATTATAAAAACTCCCATGCTTATTATTCTTTCCTATCATTTCAGAGCTTTCACCATGCCTGGGTTTATAGAACTAGTACCGGTAGCAGCAGTAGAAGCTGGTGATGTTGAACAAGTGAAGCGGCTGATACAAGCAGGAGTCAACATCAATGTACGAAACAGTTGTCAGGGAACAGTTCTACATCATGCTGCACTCAGGCTGGATGAGAAAATGGTAGAAACATTGGTGGAATATGGAGCAGACGTCAATGCTAGAGATCTTTGGAGGAGGACACCTTTGCATTATGTCTTGGCGGCTTACAGAGTTGAATGGGAGCAAAGATTTCAAAGCACAATAAGAATGGCGCACTTTCTGCATGCACACGCGGCTGATCTCAATGCAAAAAACGATGACGAAGTCACATCAATACACAACGATCTTCAGCGGTGGGCACCTCTGTATTGTGTCTTGTTGGCATACAAGGAAGCATGGGAACAAAGATTTCAAAGTACAACAAGACTGATACACTTTCTGCACCCTCTCGGGGCTGGTCTCAATGCAAGACATGATATTGGAGTCACATCATTACATGAAGCCGTAAGACGACAGGACATCAGAGCTCTAGAAGTTCTCCTTAAGTTAGGGGTGGATGTCAATGCAAGGAAAGTGACAGGTTGTGGTGCAGTTAACATGGTTATAGAAGACAAGGAAATGTTGAGCTACTTATGTCATCTCGGAGCAGATGTGAACATATGTTACAGTCAGACAACAGCTCTAGATGATGCCCTTAGTTTAGGTAGAAAAGACATCATCAAAATGCTGGTCGAGAATGGAGCCGATGTTAACGTCCGTAACATTAGCAACGTCAGTCCTGTGTTTCAAACTGTTGTTAGAGGTATTCAAGATGAGGGGATCTACAGGTGCCTGGCCAACCTGGGAGCTGATTATAATGGATTGATTACTGTTGAGCCTGTCATCTACAAAGCAATGAAACTCAAAGACTGTGACGTACTTGAATACCTGATCAGGAAAGGAGCAAAGATTTCAGGTGAAAAGAAGAAGAGATTGACAACAATAGGTTTGGCGTTGGACCAGGACCGGGGGGACCTGATGAAAACTTTAGTGGAGTGTGGCACAGACGTGAACTTAAAATATGACCCCGCCCTTCCATTGCTGTGGGAAGCAGTACAGATGGGTCGTCCAGATATGGTACGGACTCTGGTAGACCACGGAGCAGAGATTGATTCACCGTGGAGTTTGGAGGGAATTGATGCCCTGTTTCATACATTAGCCCTGAGAGAAAGAAATACAAATATGTCAATGACAACCGGCCACCAAAACATTTCCAAACAAATGAACACAAAAGTTGAAATTTTCGTGAAGCAGTTGCTTCGATTGGGAGCAAATGTCAATGCTACCCACAACATGATACCGGTTGTCAATAAAACTGTTCTGCAGAATGATTTGCAAATGATTAAAACGTTAGGTGAGTTAGGAGCAGATCTCAACAAGGCAGTCCGAGCCGAAATACCCCTGATTTGGTGGGCATTAGTGTATTACAGGCGAGATTTGTTAGGGTTGTTAATCAAGAACGGAGCAGACATGAATGTGAAGTTTGATGAGGTGACACCACTCCACCTGGCGGTAAAACATTCCAATAGACCAATGGTTCAATCTCTCGTGGAACTGGGTGCTGATGTCAATAACCAACATTATAGAACAGGACTGACAGTGTTGCATACAGCTGTAGACTTGGCCCTGTCCGCTGAGGAAAGCCCACTGAAAGTGCTCCTCGTTCATGAACCTGATATGAAAAGTAAATGTGACATGGATGTTACACCACTCCACCTTGCTGCAGAGAACAAGGACTTTGATATGGTGAAACTGCTTGTCAGACTTGGTGCAGACTTGAATAGGGGAAAAAGAGAGGGAGTTGGTTGTTTGAATTATGCCATCGAGAAGTTTGAGAGGGATGACTTGGTGACTGACGTGGTCAAGATGTTGCTTGATGCTGGTGCAGACATGAATGATGGATCTAATGAAAATGTAACTACAGCTTTGCATGTCGCAGTCAGAATGCGAGACAAGAATCTCGTGAAGACTCTTGTTGACCTTGGAGCTGACTTGCACTGCGGTAGGACACGTGGAACGAGCGCCTTATTCTGGGCTGTTGTACAGCAGCTGTGGGATGTCATCACCATCCTGTCTGAGCATCGTGCAGATATGAATGTTACCACCACATTCGACATAAAGCCATTATCTGATGCCCTTCTTTCAGGCGATACAGACATGGTGGAGCACTTGGTAAAGTTAGGTGCTGACAGACATCATCTATTTCCGTCCGTTCTGGCCCTTGCGACCCCACTGCATCAAGCAACAGTAGCTGATGACACTGAAATGATGAAATTCTTAGCTAACGCTGGTGCAGACATCTATGTAACACACGACACCTTCCGCAGGGTCTCACATGTTACACAACGGCACCATTTGTTCCAAACAGAGATGCCAGTCATTAGCCTGATAGAAACTCTAATGAATGTTACAAAAATTAGCGAATGTCTCCTGACCACGACGGTGGCCACACCAGGCACTGATACAGTCGAGGCCTTACTTGACATGGGATATGATATCAATCGAAGTGGACGATTTCATTCCTCTATCGTCTCCCCAACAGGAATCATCAAGGAATCATCACCTCTACATAAAGCATGTCACTACGGACACATTGAGATTGTTCGTCTCTTGATGATTGCAGGTTTCGACTGCAGTGAGCCTGATGTGAATCACAAGAAGTGCTTGGAATTGTTGCCCGTATTTGAGGGTGTGTCGACCAGAGATTATCGTGTTTTACATGAAGCTGCAACTGCCAAGAATGTCATTCAAAGACTTGATTTGAACACCTCCTGCTTTGTGCTCTGCCCAAGAATGGCGTCCATCCGCAATATTCCAACAATTGGTAATGTTCTGAACACACATGTACCAACTATCAGGGATACAACCAAATCCGTCCGTCAGTTCATGCATATCCATATCGGTGATTGTGCCACTTTTTCACAAGCTCAAGTAGAGGGCTGTGGTAGTTCACATGAGGGAACAAAAGTCGGTCTACCAAATGAGATGGATTTTCTCTTCTCTGTAGATCTGGCGGAATCAGAGGCCAAGAATATCGTGGATGTTGGCCATGGTTATGCTTGTTATAGAAATCAAAGTGGCAAATTGATTGTGACAGGAAGTAATAGCTACCACCAAATGTTTTGGGCGGAGTTTTGCATTGCTTTAAAGAAGTTGATCAATTCTGAATCTGTCGTGGAGAATCTGTCACCGGCAACCCGCATACCAGGGGTCATGGAAAGCAACCGAAAAGCTTGTTCACCCTTCGTGCTCAGGTGGTCAAAAAACGTCAAGTCTGATGAACAATTGGAATCTATGCTAATGATTTCTGTTGATGCAGTGCCTTGTCTCCACGTCGATAGCTGGCCTGATGGTGCTGTAACTCAAACATGGTTGATGGATGAACAAGCTCTCCGACGCAGAGGATACCTGCTAGTTCCCAAACCACCACATGTAAAAAGTGCCTTGTCCAAGGAGTTCTCACCGGATGATCTGCAAGCTCTGTGGCGGATATCATTTGCTCACTTAGAGAAGGAGCACATGAGCAGTTTAGATCAGCACATCAGAGATGTGTACGTTACAGCAAAATGCCTTCGTAATCCTGATGTCAGCCGTGTTCTGGTCACGGATGATGGGTCTTGGCCGAGGCATGTCGATAAGTACATCACAAGTTATCACTTGAAAATGTGTTTTCTGAATAATGTGGAGGACTTCATGAATTCTGATCTGGATCACGAAGAGATGGTGTGTAAAGTGTACGATGACCTGGCAGAGAACTTGTCCAAGAAATTCATCCCACACTATTTCATGCCTTCAGTGAATGTCTTGGCAGGCTTGAAGCTGAATCTGGACAAATGTGCCGAGGTTGCTAAGATCATGAGACGGTTTGTCCACGCGCTGTATCAGCGAGATTGTGAGGACGGAACGGTGGAAATGGACTCGGATGAGGAGATCATCGTGTATCAGCGAAAACCGACAAGTGCCTATAAATCATACGCTATTTAATCAAACCAACACAAGGGATCAATTTTATTTTAACAAGGACGGGAAACGTAGTTGGGAAAAATCCCGCAGACGCTCGGGAAACGTAGTTGGCAAAACCCCGCAGACGCTCGGGAAACGTAGTTGGCAAAACCCGCAGACGCTCGGGAAACGTAGTTGGAAATACCCGGCAGACGCTCGGGAAACATAGTTGGCAAAACCCCGCAGACGCTGAGACAAGAGAAGGCATGTGCAGACAATTGAAATCGAGACGAATCTCAAATATGTTTTATTTTTGGTACTCTCGCAGGTCACCCATCCACGTACTGACCGCACTCTACGTAGCTTAAAATGTCAAGTGAAAGTTGTTTCATCCACTTCTGGTTTTCTGCGTAATACTGTAGAGCATTAATCAGGCAGCATGAAACTGAAAACTGCATGAAAATCGGATCACCCATCACCAAGTTATGGGAATTTAAAAAGGATGACTACATAGCCCAACTATGTGAGGCAGCGGAGAACAGCACTTGTTATGTCATTGGATTTTTTAAACGTATAAAAAACATTAAAATAACTCATTTAACTTGGGCAGTTAGGTGTAGTTTTGATGTATTTTTTCTTTTTATTCAGTCGTACTGCAGTTATTTCCTTAATATGGGTTTCTGAGTGCAATATTTGAATTTCTGGATGGCACATTTGACTCATGAACCCGCCGCCTGGACAGCCATGGATACCAAGTTGTTTGGTTGTCATGTAGAAAGAACATATAATAATGCTGGAAGTCGGCTCAATAAAGTCACATTTAAGCTTTGTTTTGCCTCGAAATTCGGCATGGTGATAGAGGATACCGTATCCTGATGCAACGGGTGGTTGATTTTACAAAGAGAACTTTGTTGTGGTCGCAATTTTACTTTTTTTAGCAGCGTTGTTCGATTGCTTTCTGAATTCTCCCCACTGCACCGCGTTGGGTGCACCTATTCCACCAGGGCCGGGCATATTCCATCCTCGGTTGAATCACAATCGCCGGTCGCCACGGGTAGTTGCTGTATCGTCCACTTTCACTGAATTGTTCATTTTATTACTCGAACCACTTTTCAGAGAAAAAAATCTTAAAATACCTTTCACTTGAGCTCGTTTTTTGTGCTTTATTTGATCATCATGATGACATGTACGAAACCATTGATTTACTTCTGATTGGAATATTGGTTTCTGATGTCAGTGATTAGTGGGTGACTTTGCTGCCGTTAGAGGTCACTCCTAGGACGTCATGGAATTTGTGGCGTGCATTTTCGACAGAGAAGAAATGAACACCATGACGTCATCCATAATGACTTACGTCTATGGCGTCAAATTTTGTGACGTTCTGGGACCGCTATTGCTAACAGGCGGCCTGCAACGGCAGTGAAGTCTTCCATTCATGCCACTGCCTTTGATTACGTCACGAGGACGTCAAAATCTATCGAATGCCTTTGATTACGTCACGAGGACGTCAAAATCTATCGAATGCCTTTGATTACGTCACGGAGGATGTCGAAATCTATCGAATGCCTTTGATTACGTCACGGAGGATGTCAAAATCTATCGAATGCCTTTGATTACGTCACGATGACGTCATAATCTATCGAATGCCTTTGATTACGTCACGAGGACGTCAAAATCTATCGAATGCCTTTGATTACTCACAAGGACGTCAAAATCTATCGAATGCCTTTGATTACGTCACGAGGACGTCAAAATCTATCGAATGCCTTTGATTACGTCACGAGGACGTCAAAATCTATCGAATGCCTTTAGGCTTTGAATACGTATGGCTTTTTTCTTTGCAGTACCAACATGGTGTTCCTGCCGCTTTATGATGGCCTATGTAGGCTTCTTTGGCTTCCTGTTCCTCTACGCTCTGAGGTTCGACCTTTCCGTGGCCATCGTATGTATGGTACGAAATCAGCCGGAGAACAAGACCGCCTCCATGAACGTCACAGCAGCACCGTCAGATGAACCTGTGTGCGAAATTGAGGAGAAAGAAGATGTAAATGGCACAACGGAGGAAGTATGTAAACCTAATCGCTTCTGTTTTTTCAAAGATATATAAGGACTTCTAGTTAAAAGTCATTTCGCGGCCTGCGGTACCCGCTGACCATCATGGCCTCGTGGTTGGCATGTTTAATATGTCGAGTTCTTGTTGTTCTCTGAAGCCGAACACTGAGTAGGAGTGGTGGAGGATTACACCATCCTTTACACCATCGGTTGACAGGTGTAACAGTAAAGAATGTCCCCCTGTAAAACGTGTCCGCTTCTATTGTTCAATGACGGATTATGGTGCATGGCTATAGAAACAATCACCGGAGATTAGAATGTAGGATCTTTTGTTGCTGGGACAGTTTTTCCTGGGGACATTCTTTCCTTTCACACCTGTGTGGGACGTTTGCTAGTGTGACATTTACAATATAGATTGACGGAATAAGGTGCGACTTGACAATGGGCGACGCACAGAGAAACAGTGAGTCTGTTTCCCAGTGTGTTCCAAACAATGGGGGGCACACAGAAAAATGGCCACACTGAAAAACATTACACCGGTCGATTTCAGGTGTCGTAATAGGAAGTTGTCTGACGCAGCGTCATGACGTGTTTCCTCATTATAATTTATGTTTCTTTCTCTAAACAGATGGGCGAATTTGATTGGACAAGACCACAAGTCGGCTACGCCCTCGGATCTTTCTTCTGGGGGTACATCGTCACTCAGATTCCTGGCGGATGGATCGCCGGTTTCTTTGGCGGCAAGCGTGTGTTTGGACTCGGGATGTTTATCACTGCCATTGCCACCATGATCATGCCAGCCCTGGCCAAGACTTTCTACGGCTACGAGTTGACTTTGTTCCTGAGGATTGTCATGGGCATGGGGACGGTAAGTGTAGTTTTCTCCACCAGAGGGCATTTCATTTTATTTCTACTCGCATTCCTTTAAAAAAGCAATGACTTGAAGTGAAGGAACGTTTCTTTTTGTATTCATCAGGGCGTGGCCTTCCCCGCGATGCACAATCTTTGGTCGAAATGGGCACCTCCCTTGGAGCGGACCAAACTGATTGCTTTCACCTACGCCGGTGAGTTACTCAGATTGAGTACCGTATTCAGAACAAAAAGCAGGCCAGCGGTTGGTTTACCTGTTACATCCATGACACGTTCGTATTTTCCAGGGACAATGGTGGGCAACATCTCTGCCTTCTTCTTGTCTGGCATACTCTGTGAATACGCTGGCTGGCCGTCGATATTCTACCTCTTTGGTAAGTCTCGGCGGGAGACTTTCCTGCCGTTAGAGGCCACCACTAGTTAGCGGTCTCAGAACGTCATGAAATTTGACGTCACAGAGATGAAGTGCACACCACAACGTCATCCATAATGGCGTGGACGCCATGACTTACGTCTGTGACGTCAAATTTTGTGACCTTCTAGGACCGCTAACAGGCGACCTCTAACGGCAGTAAAGTCTCCCATTCATAAAAAGTTGAGTATAATTTTGCCCGTAGCGCCTGCGGAAAGGAAGTTCGTCCGTTCAGACATGGAAGATCGAACAAGACAATTTCCGTCTTGACCAAGTTTTCACTGAATCCTTTTTCCCCTATAGGTGGAGGCACCTTCGTCTGGTTGGTCTTCTGGTGGTTCCTGGTTTTTGATAGCCCCGGTGAACACCCCAGGATCAGCGACCTTGAGCGAGACTTCGTTACCAAGGCGATTGGGAAGTCCGTGCTCAAGAAGGTAACGTCAAGTCACTGCTTTGTTGATGAAATTGTGTCGGTAACATAGAAAAAGCATTCCATAGGACGTAGACTGGTATCTTTGTGGCGTCATTCCACAAGGGAATGGACAGTAGCGCCGCGACAGGAGTGGCAAAGATGGGAACCAGTCTACCCAGGCCGTCAGAGCAGCAGACGACCAAGAAGAGGTTAACTGAAATATTTGGAGACTTTGTTCAACTGGCTGGAGATTTTTGTTGTCGTTGTAATTGTTGTGCCTTATAATCATAATATTTGGCATGATTAGGAGTATAGTTTTGCTTTCGAATTGTGCACAGATTCAAGCCGGGCGGATCCAGGATTTGTGAAAAGAGGGGGGGGGGGCGCCCTGTATAGTGATAGAAACATTGAAATCCAGTGAATTTCAATGATTTGCTCCAAATTTCAGAATTCCACGGTCAATTTTACAGATTTCTTCGCCCAAAGGGGAGGCGAGCGCCCGGGCCGCCCCTCTCTGGATCCGCCGCCGGGGTGCCTCTATTCTCAGGACTTTTGTTACTTCAGGACTTAGTTAGATAAAGGCTAAATCTAGTCCAACGCCAATAGCACTGACATTCTTCGTTTTAGTCCCTGAAGATTCCATGGCACAAGATTCTCACCTCTCTCCCGATCTGGGCCATTGTGGTGGCCCATGTGTGCAATAACTGGGGAAACTACACGCTTATGACCTCTCTCCCGTCCTACATGAGGGACGTTCTCAAGTTCGACATGAAATCGGTAAGTTAGGACTAAAGGCCCGTTTCCACAACAGCGGATTTCGCCCCGGTTGGTGGCGAGCGGTGCGGCTTTCACAGGGTTTTGGATAATTAATCCTTCGATAGCTGGACCAATACATGGCGTTTTAATTATCCCAAATGCCTGTGAAATCTCAATGCCTGTGAAAACCGCTCCGCTCGCCGTAAACCGCGGCGGACACCGCCCGTTTCCACTATAGCGGATTCCACTCCGGTTAGTGGCGAGCGGTGCGGTTTTCGCAGGGTCTTGGATAATCCTTCGATGGTTTAACAATACACGACGACCGTGGCAATTATCCCAATGCCTGTGAAAACCGCTCTGGTTAAGTGACAACATAGTGCTTGGAAATCATAGCAGATTCCTCCAAGCTTCTAGAGCTTGTGAAATGAAATGGTTATTTCTGTGATTTCCTTGATCGAGATTTTGCCTAACAACAGGTGTTGGTATGCAGCAAAGTTTGACGCTGTTTCTGCTTCCGTTTCAGAATGGACTGTTCTCTGCTTTGCCATATATGGGCATGTTCGTTGTTGCCATCGGCGGTAGCGCCCTCGTTGACTACATCCGAACGAAGGGTGTTAGTACCACCATAGTCAGGAAAGTTGTTCAAGCCATCGGTAAGTAAACAATACAGCTGCAAGATGCTAATAATGGTACGTGTATTTTGAAACAAGAAAAGACGGTCAACAAAGGAACCGCATAACTTTTTATCCCGCCAGGGCGGCGCTGTGAGCGGTTGTACGGAAGATGTTAAAAACAAAGCGAAGCAATGCAGTGACGATGCGTCACGACGTCCTTGACGCAATGCAACATGGACGAGACGTCGAAAAAGGTACAACCGCTCACAGCGCCCCCAGTGGCGTTAGTTCTGCAGCAGTGCAGGTCGGGCTCGTGTGAAATTTTGGAGCTATTGCCAAGAGTAGCAGCATCAGTTTCTGAATCATTCAGATTCATGCATTGAGTTTATTCTCTCACCGTTCCAGCTTTTGTGGTTCCATGCGCATTTCTGATTGGTCTTGGCTTCCTTGACTGTACTCAGAAATACTTGGCCGTCGGCCTTGTGGTCGTGGCTGTTACATTCAATGCAATGTGTCGGGCTGGGTACATTGTCAATCATGTTGATATTGCACCACGGNCACTGTCGACTCGTCATTTAGCCGGGTCAGTCGACTTTAAAAACACCCCTGCCGCATCGAGATTTGCCGCACATGTGCGCCTGGCTTTAGGCCCGTTTAACTACCACTGATTCCGCTGCGGCTTACGGCGAACGCAGCGGTTTTCACAGGCATTGGGATAATTAACAGGCCATGGTAAACCATCGAAGGAATACCCCAAACTCTGTGAAAACCGCCCCTCTCGCCGCAAACCATGTGGCGGAATCCGCTATATAGCGGAAACGTCGGGCTTCGATGAAAAGTAATCCCGTCGTGAGGCGCCATTGTTGGTTATATACATGTATCGTCTGTGTACCATTTCATTTATCAAAGGCTCCACTCAGCAATGCACCACCTAACATCACTAGGGAGATGTGGTTAAACCATGGAGAGAGCAGCCGTTGTCATGCTAACAAGTCATGCTCCTGTCTAGACTGGTTCCCGTCTTCGCCGCTGCACTTAGCGCCGCGGGAGTGGAGCGGCAAAGACGAGGAACCAGTCTACCTGCTGCCTGGCCACCACCACAGCCCCTATATTAAATGGCTACCCACATTTTCCGCTGAAGGACCGGGATTTCGTTGTCTTTTGAGATGGACGGACACATTTTCACGACTTTCATCTGTTTTGGTGAACCACAATTTCTCAGCCAATATCCAATAACCAAGGTCTATATAACGAAAGATCCAGGTCACGGCACCAAAATATGGAGAAGGCTAATACTGCTGCCGCCGATGCGGTATTATTAAAGGGCTGTGAATTCGAGGGGGTAGAGCTGTGGCCCTTCCTGGGGGGGGGGAGGGGGTTCTTANATAATTACTGTGTACTTTGATCGTACGTATGTTTGCTACATCATGACATCGCCCACATCTTTGACAGCGTAACCATGGTAACCCCGGTCATTCTCGGACATCCCGCCATCACACCTCTTGCTTGTTGTTGTAGTTATGTAGTTCTTTTAACTTCCGTAATTTTTTGACAGCTTTCTTTGTTCCGTGTTTCTTTCTGATCGGCCTTGGATTCTTGGACTGCACGCAGAAATATCTTGCTGTAGGCCTGGTGGTTGTTGCCATCACGTTCAATGCCATGTGCCGAGCTGGCTACATTGTCAATCATGTTGATATCGCCCCGAGGTAAGCGGGTCGTATTGGGGCCCATAATAATTACGATAGAGGGCAGCACATCGTAAACAGGTCCAATAAAATGGACGCCCTTTTGTACGGGGAATTATTGACCACGACCTGGATTTCCCGATCATTTCAATAGTTTTAACCACTAGTGACACCTATTGAGGCATTTGGCTATGGTCCTCATAATATTGTACCATCTGTCAACACAAATGGAGTACACTTGCCCGGCGGGTGTGTGTACGGCGGCTGGTAGTTCAAGAATAGCAATGTTAACAAAATAGTACATAAAATACAACGTTATCAATACACGAGAGGTTAAGAAACCACTCCGATAACACTAACGCTAACGCTATTTCTGACGTACATTTGCAATGTAAAAAATAACGTTAGCGTTAGGGTTACCGTTAACGGAGCGATTTCTTAACCTCTCGCCGGCGACATTTCTCTCCGTTCTCCCCAAGCAGGGTTTACGGTTTACGGTATTTCCCGTCTCCCGCTCCCAACCAGACTGAGACCGTGTTTCCACCAGGCGTTTGCGGGCGCGGATTAGGAGGCGGGCGCGGGTGGAAAAAATCAATCCAACGTATTTCCCTTCAGCTATTTCACTCGCACCCGCGCCCGCAAACGCCTCGTGGAAAAGAAGTTTTATAGACTTTCTGACTTTCCAATTCAAGGTACGCTGGCATCTTGTTCGGGTTGACCAATACCTTTGCAACTGTCCCGGGAATGGTGGCGCCACTTGCTGTCGGTCAGATCACTGTCGACGTAAGTATTTTCTAGTGTCGCAAGTTGTACATGTACGTTTCGTCAATTTCACACCACCTTTGATGGTCGAAATAACTACATGTCCTACTGTATCAGAAATCTAGAGAGAGGACCTGAAGATGTCCGTAGGTCAACGCGCTGTATTAATTATTTGGATGATAGATTCAGATCTCGGACATTGAAAAATGACGTCATTCGCGGGACTTTTCGGTCCATGCAGCGTTTGGTAATTTTTTTGTCTCTCCTCAGAGAACGCGTGCACAGTGGCAGATCGTCTTCTACATTTGCGCCGGATTCTACGGTTTCGGGGCGATCGTCTATTCCATATTTGGTACCGGTGAACAACAAGAATGGGCCCTGGACAAGTCGGAGAGGAAAGACTCCGGGAAGAATGTTGCTGATGGAGCAGGAGAAGACGGACTCATGACTGTGCCCCTCAAGACCGCGGATGGTAACGCTGAAAAACTGGAGAAGGACGAAAACACAACTAAAGTTTAGCATGATAAATGGACGCAACCGACGTGTGGACTTTTCTCAACCAGTGTCACATGGTTTGTTCTGTGAGGCCACGGGCCTGTGTTCGAATTCGATGGGGACAAGCTGAGTGTGTCATAAACTTGTTGGACTGTTTTCCCGTTTGTAATACAGAAGAAAGTGTGCTGTACTTGTATACGAGGGGGAATTGTGTGTTTTCGATGCGAGTAAATTTCTTGTCGGAACAAAACCTGGAGTGACAGAAACGATATTTTTGTAACGTGAATGCCATCTTGTCGTCAGAATCTCAACTTTGTTCTTCAAGCGTGTGTTCTATACCGATGTAATAGATCTTAATTTATGAATCCTGGTCATATGTGCTAATTAGGCCTAGCCNGCCCTCAGAAGGCATCATTATGGGATGTCCAATGGAGTCCAACCAATACAGGAAAACATGAATCATACCATAAAAAAATTATGTAAATTTACAGAAAGTGCTGGGGACTCTGCTGCAGGGAATTTCTGTAAAATTACTGCAGAATTACTACTGTAAATTTAATAATTTCTAACAGTGCAGCTTCATAAACTCCACGGGCCTGATTCACAAAGCCCTCTTAGCGTACGCGTACGTATGATCTTAGCACTGCCCGTATATCTGTCAGCAAGTCGACGAACAATAGACGGGGCAGTGCTAAGATCATATGTACGCTACGAGGGCTTTATGAATCAGGCCCCACAACTATGTAACAGGACCCAAAAGTACTGAGTCGCCGTATTTTGTTCAGATAAGCAGTCATGGTAGTCGTCTAGTGCCACAGATGAATTTAGAGAACTACTAGGCGTTTCTATTCTGTTTTTATGTTGATTTACAATATAGGCCTATCTTGTGGTGAATAAAGAGATTTTATTCTATGTTAGAAAAACTAATTGTTTTAGTTCTTCTGACTTGTTTTAGTTCTTTCTAAGCTCCGCCCATGTGAACTAAACCGCACGAAGCTTTTTCTGAAAGTGAAATGTTGAACGCATAGTGTACCCGTAAAGGTGTGACAGGAATCAACGTCCTAGGAATGCAAGTCCGCCAAACAATAGCCCGCTATTGTAAGGTTATATTCGAATGGTCATGGTCTCCATAGCCATATTGTAATCCCTCGCTGAACAATAAAAACGGACATTGACTCCAAGGGGACTTCGATTCCTGTCACACCTGTATTCCAATGCCAGTGTGAAAAGACCGGCATTCATAGAAAGGAAAGTCCGAGATAAAATGGTCTGTTTAATCCTTTGGTTTAATCCAATGTAACATCCATCGTCGAACAATACAACGAGAATTAGTTTCCAAGGGATTTATGCACCTGTTAGTGTTACACCCGAGAACTCATCGCGCGACATCTAGTGAGAAGTTATTGAACTGAAGCCGGCACACGTTGGCTTAATTTGATTGGTTGATAACCGGTTTACTGAACAGGTGCTTTATCATTGCGCCGCAAATATTAAGGTCGCAAATTAATTGAAGTATATTGTAAATCCCAAGTGTAAAATTCTAGCCATAGGTATCAAATATTAAGGGTAGTGTCTTCGACCTTTGAAGAGGAGGCAAATTTCATTGAAAATAGCATACGACGGTTCGAATGGCGGCACTGAATATCACTCCGCGATTAAATATGGCCGCCCCTGCAATGAAGCTTGCCGGGTTTCTCGCATTTTGCTCTCTTTTTGCGGCAACCTACGCTGCTGGCAGAACCCTAGTGTTGGTGCATAATTGGTCCGTCAGAGAGACACATTCTATGTTCTTCAGGTCACTCAGAGGTTTGTGGTTTACTACATATTCACGTTGTAAAAAAGCAAGCGTCCGTCCCGGCGTCGGCCAGTGTTAGCTGGTCAGTGACGTGTACATGGTGTATGTGTGCTGTGCAGTACGCAGTGCAGTGAGTGTGTGCACTGCAGGCCTAATGCATGATGGTGATGGCAAGCCCTCCTTGGACCACGCCCCCTACCACACGACTTGGAATTTTTTGAGAAGTATTCAATAGGCCTAGCCTAGGCTAAAGGCTACTCACATTATTGTTTCAACTTTCATTCATTCCATGACCATGACAATCAATGTAGGCCGCTAGCCTGAATTTCAGGCTACGGTAGGCCTACTCGGTAGGGCCTAGGCCTAGGCCTGATATCATGGGTCTCACAATCACATGGGTCCCACCGTCATGCCCATGTCATGCATGTAGTTGAAAATATGGGCTCCATATATATGGACGTAGCATTGGTTGGGAAGTCAAATCTGGTTCCGATTCTGTTCTCAATCTCATTCAACGTGTTTTTTTCAGACCGTGGTTTTGACCTGACATTTAAGACTGCAGATGATTCATCCCTCGCCCTTGTGAAATATGGAGAATTCTTGTATGACCATCTCGTTATCTTCGCACCGTCTGTAGAAGGTGAGGCAATGGACCCCTTGCTAAAGTCGGCCATTTTGTCTCAGAGGGTAATAACAAACACTGAATGTACAGTGAATGTACACCATTGATGCACAGCATGTTTTAAAACCTGCAATTACACAAAACTTCTTTGAAAAGTTCCAAAATGAACACCTGCTCAGCAATGCTACATATGTGATGAAATGTGCCCAGGCTGAAATTTGTGAAGATATTTCACACAAAAAATTTTAAAAGACTTTTATCATGCCCGTTTAGGACAAACCTCAGCTCCAGGTTTCCAGGCTCCTATCCCACAGTGTGAAACATGATGATTCATAAACCTGGACCCAAGGTTGGGTAAGCAACAAAAGTCTGTTTTTTTCTTTCCTGAATTACTATTTCACCAAAAGTAAGCCAAGGCTCAGTGCACATAATGTTATATTACTGGTGGTTAATGTTATGTGATACATCTTCAGGCACGTTTTTATGTTTTTGCAGATTTTAAAACATGCTGTACATCGGTAGTGTACATTCACTGTACATTCAGTGTTTGTTATTACCCTCTGGGACAAAATGGCCGACTTTAGCAAGGGGTCTATNGAATGCTGTGGTAAAGATTATGGTCAATATCATTGATCAGTGGTTTGTTGGTGTTGCGTAAGGTCATAAAAGGGAATACTTGAATTTGACATCCCACTGATCACTTACGCCAACCCACATGTCATGGTCGATTATGCATGTTGTAACTGATACTGACCATAATCTTTACCACAGAATTCCATTCAAATCTGATAGGCCTAGATGTGCTGTTCTGTTCTCCCCCCAGTTAAATAGGGGTCCAGAAATGAAGAAAATCACACATTTTATGTAAATATTTCAGCATAACCAATATGTTTAGTAATGATTTTTCGATGAATGATAAATAATACCATTACTCTCCCAGCAGAACAAACATTAGGGAATTATTTCACTGTTTTCATGCTGATTTCGGACATTTTGCAAATGCTCTTTGTTTTCCTAATTAATGAAGCTTATGTCACATTTTTCTTTCATGATTATCTAGTTCACATTATAAAATATTATACCTGAAGTTATCATGAAAATCAAACAACTGCAACATAATGAAAAATTAGTTGGGAAAATGGTTCCGAAAGTGAACAGCCCCTTTAAGAAAAACATTACTGAAGTGATTTTTTTCAGGGTACTATATCGTACCCTCAAATTTCTTTAGGGTACTATATTTGTACCCAAAGTACCCTCTGGCGGGGACCCTGCATACCGTAATTGAAAACCAGAAATTTGTGTTTCATTTCCTGACTTCATATTCATTGGGTCAAAGTTAGATGTGGCCGGGCTTGAGCATCACGAACTGCATGTAGGGTCCGAGTGTCATGAAAGGACCAGTTGCATCTGATCTTGTCAATAATAGTAGGTGCGTGATGCAGTAATCGTCATCATACTTATCTTCAGTATCCTCATGCGGTTGGCAAGAACACCCTCCTGATCTCAGCCCTCCAGGCCCGTAACAACGCCCGAGTTGTCTTCGTGGGATCCCTGGAGTTCTTCAGTGATGAATTTTTCACCGCCGAGGTCCAAAATGCAAACAGCGGAAACAAAGTGTCTCAATCTGGTAACCAGGATCTGGCCACCAGTCTTTCACAATGGGTGTTCAAGGAGAAGGGTGTGTTGAGGGTCGGTAAGGTCTCGCACCAGAGACAAGGGGAGAAGACTAGTCCCCAAGCTTACACGGTCATGGAAGATGTGGTGTGTACTTTCACAAATTGATCTGCTAATGTTCTCAGATCATTGCTTTTCCTAATAATCACCAAGTTTGAGTTCAAATGTTAAAGTTAAATTTTGGGTTTATAGTCTGATATCAACATTGGTAGAGGTATCATCCAACTTTACCCTTTAACCCCAGTCTATCCTGAAACCTTTCAGTAGTACTGTGATGAGCTGCTCATTCAGCGCTACATCTGAGCATTTCCGACCGGTACCCATTTATACACCTGGGTGGAGAGAGGCCAGTGAGGCAAACAGACTTGCCCAAAGTCTCAATCTACAGTGGGATCTGAACCCGAGTCCTCTGACCGCTCTTCAGAGACCCGAACCACTACACCACCATCGCGGCATAGTTGAGTGATATGAGATTCTGTGAGCTTGTCTTCCTCGTTTTAGCAATACACCATCCACATTGAGAAGATTGAAGATGGAAAGTGGGTGCCATTTGATACCAATGATGTCCAACTTGAGCTTGTCAGGATTGATCCATTCATCCGAACAACCATGAAACGCCGAAGTGAGTAGAGAAGTAACTTTGAACGGCATTGGCTTTGGTAAAGTCAACTGAATAGTGCAGTCTGGTTAGATTACAAATTTGATGCTGTCCACATCAAGCGGAACTTGTGCAATTGAATTCTGAATGTTGTACAGTTACATGTATTTTATGTATTTTGTATTTCTGTTGGTATTTTTGCCTTGATAGCTCCCCATGATGGCACCCCATGATCATGATGATAGTACCCAATGTTTTCCTCATTGTTCATCACCCTTGTCCATTTTGTTTTCAGGTCGTAAGTGCATTTTTTATGGCGTGGGTGATTACCACCATTTAAAGGCTTTTGGTGCCGGGTTTCAGCCATAGTGCACATTATTTCCAATTTCCTAGACATATTTTTGACCACTTCGTACCACGGCTAATCTTAGCATAATCCCTTTTGATCCGGTAGTGGATTAGTGTGTTCATAAGATTTTTGAAGTGTTCATGTAAGATTTTTCAAGGGGCGTGGTGCAAGTTGGTACTCGTAGCTTGGGATGCTTTTCTAGGATGAAGCTGAAGGGTACAGGTCTCTGACCTTGGTTTTGCTCTAGTTTTAACTTGGGTACACATGTAGTTCTAATACCAATGTAGTGATTTATACATGGTAGTTGGCTCATGCAAAAGCTCTTACAACATTTATGCGGTGGTAATGCTTCATGCTTTTGTTGATTTCATACAATTGATTTAATTGCATTCCTTCATTGTCATGTACATTGTACATATGGGTTGTATTTATGTATGTTCTGTTCCCAATTCCAACTGGTAAACTGATATGAAAGTACACAAATAGCCCTGTTGGAGCGTGCCAAGCTCGGTCGCCCACTTTGAAATTCAAGCGAGACAGGCCCGTTTACACTGTCATTTGGTACCAGGACAAGCTGGCTCGACCCGTTTACATTTGCCAAAATTGTACCAAACTGTGCTCGGGCCGAGCCGAGCACGATGAAAATTCTGTAGTGTAATTGAGGCTATAAATCAGTGGGTAATGTTGGAAGTAACATTTCCGATTTTCCCCCTTTGACATCATCAAAGGAATTCAGGAACTGCAGTCTACTGTGACTGTATTCGTTGTGTGGCCATTTGAACGCTCAGAATTTCCTCATTCTACACCAGCTTTGAACACCCAGCGCCACATTATAAGAAGGGTGTACACATGTAGTTTCAGTGTTAACTATTGTCTGGATCACAACTTCCAGATCATGATGTGGTGATAAATGTCCTTCTCCTTCCAGGCGGAATCTTCACAGCCAAGTTCAAGCTGCCTGATGTTTATGGTGTTTTCCAATTCCGAGTTGACTACAACAGGGTAGGATACACCCACCTCTTCAGTACCACTCAGGTAAAACCTTCGTCCTCTGCTTCAGACTACACTCCTCTCGCAGGCAGTGTTTTCGTTCGCTGTGTGTGCTCCGCTCACAAAACACTGCTTCAAATACCGGTAGCCAGTATTCTGCCGATTGACTGCCAGATGGCATGACTACTGTCCAACCACTCAGCGCCCGCCATCAGGCTGAAACTAAGGAAAATCCTAAACCACTTTCTCGGACGCGGCAGTGGGAACAGTTGTGGTGCCATCTAGCAGTCAGTCGGCAGAACCGGCTATTCGAAGCAGTGTTTTGTGAGCGGAGCATAGCGAACGACAACACTGCGAGAGGAGTGTAATTCAGATGTCACACAAGTTTTTCGGAAACCAAGAATAATTGCCCAAGAAACGCTCTTGTTTAGTAGTGCCTGAAGTTATAAAATAGCCAAGCTAGAAAGGTGGTCATCAGTGTGGTCATTGATATGGTTGGTCTGCAGTTGACCTCGTCCTTCGTCACCTCGTATTAATAGTAATTGGGATCCTAGCCCACTCCCTCAATAGGTGACTAGTGGTTAAATCTGTTGAAATGAAACTGACATCCCGGTCCTGATCAATTTCCCACACAAAAGGAATTCATTGTATAGGACCGGGTTTCGGTGTGCTGCCCTCTATCGTAGCTAGGATCCCCATTACTGAAGTCCAATGAATTCCCCTACTGTCTGTATCATGTTTGGTTTGGGACATCAACAAGCAAATGTATATGTAATGTCTTTTCATATTTATAGGTGTCCGTCCATCCGCTGCAGCATACTCAGTACGATCGCTTCATACCCGCGGCATTCCCGTACTACACAAGTGCGTTCTCCATGATGGCAGGGGTGTTTGTCTTCTCGTTGGTATTCCTACACTTCCGTGAAGAGAACAGGGAGAAGAAGGACAAATAGAAGCGGAGGAGGTGTCCAGAACAGAGGCAAAGACAACAGGGATTTCTAGTATTCTTTTCATCTCACATGTGGTTATGTTTTGCCAATGGGAGACTCTACTGTCTTTCGAGGCCACCACCATTTAACAGTCTTAGAACGTAATGGAATTTGATGTCACAGACAATTGCACGCCAGCTTCATGCATAATGACGTAAGACCATGGTCTACGTCTGTGACTTCAAATTCTGTGACATTCTAGGACCGCTAACAGGCGGCCTGTATAATTGGCAGTAGTCTCCCATTGAGTTGACCATGTCATCTACTTCCCTTTGTCACATTGATTGCCATTACAAAGATTGCTGGGAAATAAACATGATTACTGAACCAGCATTGTCAAATATTTGTTACCTTGTATTTGTCTCTGCTCTTGACATTTGAGAATAAAGAAATTTTCTACTGAATCTGTTTAGTTCCTGTTGTTTTTTATTGCATGTACATGTATGTATACAAAAATACTATTCCTGTTGTGTTCAGTGAATTCAATTCTCGATTGTTTTCTTCAAAAGTGCATGTTGCATGTTCCGGTAGGTATCTTCTAAATACTGAATACTTTTGATATGTTGGTCTTGGGATGTGCCCGTACATACCAGGTGGCCTACCCACACTGCTAATCCTGAGTGTGTTGAATTTGTATGATATCATTGCCTTCATATTGCATTAATTGTTTTTATCAAAAATAGATCTATTTTTGTTTTCGTATAATTGTCTTAATCTGACATGTCTGATCTTGAGCCATTTTCCACCTCAAAATGAGAGATTGCTCACATTTGAAGCTATTACCACGATTACATGAATTTTAGTTTACTCTGACTTGAATCTGTTGAAATGTTACAGCATTATTTGGTGTGAGGTGTTCCTAAGATGAAACTCAGAAAACAGAACAGTATTTTACAAGGTAAGTACTGGTATGTAATAGGCACGTTAGGTTGTGACTGGGCATTCAGCATGAGCTTCCCATATGCCAATGCCTCCTTTATTGTTTGGCAGACACTTTAAAAACATGTCTATCAGCCTTCCCCATTGTCACATTGTGGTTCATCCGTCAATCTTTTGTTGGGAGACACTGGCAATTGGGGGTTATGACAAACATTACACCGGTACTGAGACAACTTGTAAATGACTCTTATTGATCAATTGCGTACTTGAACACAAGTGTCATTGCACCACTTTACAAGGTTTCCTTCGTCTCAATTTTTCCTTCAATTCAACAACTTCTGATTCCAAATCAGCAATCTTATCCAACAGATAGATGTATGTTTCTTGAGGCAGTATAATCGCCTCCTCTATGAGATGTTCCTCAATAACAGAGGTCCCCAACTTCTCTTGTTCATCAGCAGGAGTTCCATTCTCTACTGAAGTGTCCGTGGTAGGCCTAGTTGTAGCCTGGCTATTCTCAACTCCTGTTACCTGGCAGCTCTCAACTCCTGTCGGGCCTAATTGGCAGTTCCCAGCTCCTGTTACCTGGCAGTTCTCAACTCCTGTTACCTGGCAGTTCTCAACTCCTGTTACCTGGCAGTTCTCAACTTCTGTTACCTGGCAGTTCTCAACTCCTGTTACTGGGCAGTTCTCAACTCCTGTTACCGAGCAGTTCTCAACTCCTGTTACCTGGCAGCTCTCAACTCCTGTTACTTGGCAGTTCTCAACTCCTGTTACTTGGCAGTTCTCAACTCCTGTTACTTGTTCTCTGCCAAGTAAACTGGCCACTTTTGGAACTTGTCCTGAAAGGTGAGTAGGCCTATATTCCTGCCTAGAACCTGTCGGAGTTTCAAAAGTAGGCCTAGTGTTCAAAACACTGTGTGACGGAACCAGTTGCACTGGATATGGTTCTGGTGGGGTTAATCGACAGAATTTTTTGGGACGAACTGTACTAACATCTTCCCAGCACTTAAAAACAGTGGGCACTGCGTCGTTTTTCAGATATCTCCGGCCGGAAAACTTGGACACGTCTCTGTAATCGTCGTCCACGAAATGTAGCGAACAAACAAATGTGTCCTTTTTCACTTTGAAAGTCGGCACTTTCTTTCGCTTGATGCTTGCTATCCATTTACTTCGTAAAACTTCATTGTCGGGGAAACTAAAGTACGAGACAAAACCGTGGCCTTCCTCGTAGTAATAACCAGATTTTGTACACATTGGTACGCAGCAGTTTCGGTGACTCTGAAAGAAAGGATTTGCATACCGGTATATACTAGTAAATCGTCCACAAAAAGCTGCGTTTACCGGCACACGGATCCGGTCCGTCAAAAAATCTACCAAAATGGATTTCATTGCCAAGCGCACATTTGTATGGCGCTCCGTTGCGGTCAGAATTATCATATTTTTCCCCGGGGACAATTGAATTCCTCCCCGGGAATAATTGAATTCCACCCCGGGAACAATTGAATTCCTCCCAGTGTTAAATTAATTCCTCCAGGGGTACAATTAATTGTTCCCCGGGTTAAAATAATTCTTCCCAATGAATAAATATTTATGCCCGAGGAAGAATTAATTAGTCCACTTCGGACGATAGGGAATAATTACTTCGGGAATATTCGGCAACCAATCAAATTATCCGCCGGCAAACACGGCCTTGAAACGTATAATAGCAAGCATGTTATTGGCTAGTAGACTTTTACCGAGAACGACCGATCATTTATTCCACATCGAAAATCAATTCCGACAAGGAGTAATTCTTCAATAGGGAGAAATGATTATTCCCGAGAAAAATATAATTCATGAATTATACCCGAGGAATAAATGGTATTCTGACCGCATTGGAGCGCCATACATTTGCGGCACAACTCAATGCGGTAGGTGTTTTTTTAAAATCGACTGACCAATTGAAGCTGAATGATGAGTAGACAGCGTTGGGTCAGTCGACTTTCAACACGCCTACGGGCACGCCTACCGCATTGAGTTTTGCCGCAAATGTATGCGTGCGCTTGGCCTCAATGTCCGGTCCGGCTTTTCGAGTCGGCATATGTAGCGAATCTTGTGGGGTACGGAAAAAAAACGGACCGGATCCGTGCGCCAGTGAACGCAGCTGACTGTGGAGTACCCCGAGTGCTGTCGTCACACGAAAGGGGGCAGCTCTGTCACTAGTGTCAGAGAAATAGATTTCCAGATTTCCGTTCACTTGTGCCAAAAACATTTCATTCACGTATTGCATGTGGTGTTTGGTTACCTTGGATCTCCTCTTCGGCTTTTCTGGTCTGTCGTGACGCGTCCCACTCTCCGTGGTCAGGACGTAGCTGTGGTCATTCTGGAAACCATGGAAACGGGAGACTGGTTGTTTTGAACTTGTTTATTATCACTATAGACATGGGATCTTATTCCTACACTTGGCATACTTATGCACAATAGCTCCTGGAATATCTCTTAAAAGCCAACCACAGAGCTTTGTGAATAAGCCCGGTTGTTTAAAACAGTATTTGCCACAAACGTGAGGTGCTATTTGGCCCACAGCAGTTCACCATAGATTTTGAACAACCCAGCCCTGTCCAAGATGGTGGTCTAACAGTTCTCACCATGACGTCAGAAGGTTAAAGCCACACTATATTGAATTCAGAAAGTCAAATATGAAGGCAGTCGCGACTGTTTTCAGGCTTGGGGGGGGGGGGATGAGACATCTAGGTAAGTCCACTGACACTTTAAAAATACCGTAGGATTCAATGCAAAGGGGCTTTTAACCGTTCGATGGCCGCTCACACGCTAAGCTGGTCAAGCGAGGCATGGACACAAAAGCCCGCACAAAAGTTGTCTGAGAATGCGTTTGGTTCTGGTAGTGTCATGCTTGGACAATGAATGGCCACCATCTGTGTATTGTGGGAAAGGTCGTTTGGCCAATTCGGTTTGACCAGCTTCTGTATCTGCAGATTAAATTGGTAATCCTCAAGATATTGGCTGATATTCACAGAAGCTCACAAGCAAATGCTTTTCCTTCAAGTTTTGTTGTGCATTTACATTGGACCACGCTGTGCAAATCTAGGTAAAAGCATTTGTTAACTTTTATGAATACCACTAGCCAGGCCTACTGACACGAAAGGCGTCGACCCTGCGTCAGGCTCAGCCAGGCGAGACTCAAGCCTTTTGGCCGATAGCCTTCCCGCCCTTGGGCTTTCTGAAAACATCTTTGATACATGTACCGTCCTATACCATACCGTTAGGTATAGGCTTACTGTGCTGGGTCAGGCCGGTGATCGAGCCACTGAGAGGTCGGCCTACACGCTATCTCAAACTGGGCCTAATTCCGGCTGGTTATTGAATGTACACGTACACTAACGTAATCTTTGAAACAGAGCACTCACCATATTTGGCCGTTGATGGCAAAATCTCTCGTAGTGACAAGACGACTAACTGTCGGCCGTTTTCACCTATTGACGTCACTTCCTTGTTAGTTACTTAGGTTGCCGCTACACGTCGCCACAAATGGGCGCCAAAGTTGAAGGAACATAACCATGTCCTGTTGTCGTATTACTGTATTTTGTGTCATTCCAAGAAAGGCTGTCAGTACANCTGATTCCCTAACCTGCCGTATCGTGGCGCTGACTGATAATGCGATCAGTTAGCGCCACGATAGGGCAGGTTATGGAACCAGACTAGAAATTCTGCTGCTGTGCACTCAGCGCGCATGAGCGTACCTACGGTGGCTCGTTAGGAACAGAGCAGATTGAAAACCATGCGAACCTGCGATGTAGCACAAGGCTCCAGCGTTTGGTCTCAAAGCACTTCACAACCCAGTCTCTCCAGAAACCTTTCTGGGGAACTCGAGGAGCTCATTCAGTGCATCACTGTCTGACTTCGCCCACTGAGACCGAGTTTGTAATGCAACGAATTTTGAGAAAAAAGGTTATGCCTGTATGTTGATTTTCCCAAGACTAATATGAATCTAGGGAGTCTTGATCAATACGATACGATGAGACCCATGAAACACTGCAGTCTCTCCAGAGCTGGGAGTGATATAAGCTACACTCCCTGAATTGGATCAAAATCGGATTTCTCGCAAATAATATTGGCTCAAAGTGTTCTTTAGATAAAGTATGATCAGAGGTCGATGATATCAAATCGATGAGGCGCAGATATGAGACTTAAAGGCGTCGCTTCACGTACTGAGAAATTTCCTGTGAGGGTTGGCTTTTGTATCAACTACGGTAGAGGTTCTCATCCGACTTTACACTTCAACCCCAGTCTATCCTGAAACCTTTGAGTAGAACTTAGATGAGTTGCTCATTCAGCGCTACAATCAAGCATTTCTGACCGGTACCCATTTATACATCTGGGTGGAGAGAGGCCAGTAAGGCAAAGAGACTTGCCCAAAGTCTCACGCCACAGTGGGATTCGAACTCGGGACCCTCACCGCTAGTCGGAGACACAAACCACTACACCACCGTGGCTCATCATGCTGTGTGTGCCAGCAAGCCGCCGCGTCTCTGACGTCAATATCCCGTCACCGTCTAAGGAGCTGGAGAATTCTTTCCCGGCCTGTCTTATCACGAACACGCACTCGTCGACGAATCAAAACCATTGCAATCACAAGATCAATATTTGAAGACATTACACGCACAAACTAATTGGAATGAAGAGAAATGGAGGAAATTGAATGAGCGTGATGGCTGTTCTCATAAGGAATGCTTTTGTTGTGTTTACATTTCTTGTGTAATCAATGACTCGGAGGTCGCGTTCCTTTGTTTCAGTAATAGGTCTAGACTCGTGCGGTGTACCGAATCTCTTCAACCCTTTCGCCCCTGAAGGCTAACCATGAATAAGCCCAAACATACCAAATCCCTTCCTCTCAAGCAGGGTTTTGGCTCCTCTTCACACTCGCACACAATGAACGAGTTCAAGCGGGCAGTGGAGACAAACCATCAACAAGGAGTTGTGTCGATTTGTCGAGGACCGCAGGTGTAACATCTGCCAGTGTTTCTGTGTGTCAGTGTGTCCCTTTATTGTTTTGGAAACCAGGGGTAGCCGCATAGAAACTCCGCTAGTGCTTCAACAACCTATCGGTGTTAAAATGCATGGAAAAATGTACAGCACTATCGGCAGATGGGCTCCGCTAGCGCTAGCGGAGTTTCTATGCGGCCACCCCAGGCAGATAGTCTAAGATCGACACGTGTGCCCTATTGTCAAGTCGCAGCTTATTCCGTCAGAAAATAAGGGAACACTCACAGATGGGGAACAGTGAAAAATCTTACACCGAATCCACAACCTTCTCTGATGAGCTCTTTGATGCGCACTGAACCACTTAAGCCAACTGAAGGTCCTCCCGGGATAGCGGTACCCAATCTGTTGTCTCTTTGACGACTCTGGACTAAGCTAAAGCTCGTCCCCTTCTCCCAGCTCGTGCCCTCATCAGCTAGGCTACCGCCCGCTGCCGTGTCATCCCAATGATTCTACTAAAGCAATTAGCGGGGAATTAGCCAGAGGGATGATCAGACACAGGAAGCAACATGTCCGGAGATCTAACAGGTTACACAGATCTAACAGGGGATGAAGAACGAGTAGGAGTCCAAGGTCGGTGACTTCAAACACAACACCAGTAGGAGCAGTTAGCCGCGCTTATGCCTCAATCACACTGAGCTAGTTCTCAGTACGTTCTTGAAAATTTTGCCGAACGGCCTCAAACTGTGTGCGAACGGAGTGGACGTAGTGTCAACGTTTTACAGTCTTTGTACAAACTTCATGGACGGGCTTGGATGGGAAGGCTGCGCCAGAACATCGAGACATTAGAGAGCTTCTGCAAGCGCCCGGTTAGGCCATACGACTACGTTTATCTATTGTTTGGGTGCACTCACAATAGATAAACGTCGTCGCTTGCAGAAGCTCACTATTATTTGGCCAAGGGTTACACGTTCTAGCCCGTTTTGCGATTTTTTTAGGACGGGGCAGGACGTTTTGCGAAGTACTTCAGTGTGACAGGCCCTTTACTGCCAAAAGACGGCAGCATGGGTTCCAGCGGACCAAAAATACAATAGAAACGTCTCCTGATTGGTGCTTAATCAAGCATGAATGGGTCCACTTGGCATTGAATTAGGGCGAAGTGACACCTATTGATCAACTGATTACAGCTCCTTTGGCAGCAAAGCATGTTCAGAAGCGACCAAGTGGCAGCTGAAGATTCCATACATGACCACACAAAACACGGAGACGACTGAGTTTTTCTGTTTTTTTGTCGGTACAATCACCAGCGTTTCTTATTGGTCATTATCGTGTGTTAGAATGAGACTCGGGCAACATCAGTCGGCTTTCTCTCGTTCACGTCCTTTCCTAATCACGATGAACGTGTCCCAACGAGCTACTGGAGCACGTAGCGCTACCATGTTGGGGTTCGGGAATCAATGGCAAACCACGGGGGAGATGGAGAAAATTTCATTCCGCGTTCACGGCGCTGGAAGGCCATCAAGCTAACAGCCCCCAGGGGTAACTGTCTGTGATTCTTGAAGTGGGTTTGGATGTCCCTACAGAAATTACTGGCAGTATTTTGAAAAGTTTCTCCAAGGGGAGACGCGGGAGTTGGGCGATGAGAAGGAAAGAAGTTGATGATCCGTGTTTTAAGCAGGTTTTTCTGCCGTCAAGAAAGATGGACCAAGGGATCGGTGATTCGAGTCTTTTCGTCCAGAGCGAGGTTTCGCAAATCTGACGAAACACGAAGTACGAAATACAAAATTCAACTTCATTTCCAGGAGCTAATGTATTTCAGGAGATGGTTGCTACCACAAATGTCTCTGCTGCCGGTGCGTCTTTTAGCATATCATGTAAGACCGAGAGAGTTATGGTGCATCTTGAATTTTTAAATTGCCACCTCGTATCTACGAAGTGGAAACGAAAGATAGATTTCAAAGTTTAATATACATCGTAATTCGGTGTAACGTCATACGCTAAAAGACGCTCTTGCAGCAGGCGATATTTGTGGTACATGTACCAACCATCTCCTGAAATACATTAGGTGCGTCATGGAAATGAAGTCCAATTTCGTATTTCGCACTTCGTGTTTCCATCAGATTTGAGAAACCTCACTAATTCCCGAACGTACTGTGTGCAAAGTAAATCATTCGATGTCAATTTATTTCTCTGTATCACGCTCCCAGACTCGGTTTTTCAACCATATTCGTTAAATAATTCATGCACTCTTTCAGTTTTTTAAGATGAATTTAAAAATTTGAGATGAAACGACTTCCACTGCTTTCAGGTGCGAAAATAGAAAGGCAGCGCGAACAGGTAATTGTCACCACCGAGAAATTCCCGCAGAAAAGGCAAAATTCCATTTGTTGGAATCATTTACCTCTGTCGCCAAGGTAACCACAGTGTTCCGTTAGGGATATTACTCCGAGGCAGTAAAAGAACTCGGGCGTTGAATGTTGGCATACACGGTTATCTATAACGGGGCTAATAAACAATGCGTTTGGATTGAGAAACGATCACGTTGCCCTGGGGATGCCTTACCATTGTGGAATATTTGTGCTTATCAAATATTAACAAAATGTCTACAATTCTACGGAAATATGAGAAGGTTAAGGGTGCTCTGTTTGTGATAGGCTGGTGAGTTGATGATGAAGGCAGTCTTGCCCGGCAGAGCTCACCACATGATTCTGGAAGGAGCACCTCCGGTCCTGAATCAGGGATGAGATATTATGCTTGACGTCTTAGCTTTTATGGCTATTTCCGAGGCCTGCCGAAGAACATGTCGATTGTTCCCGAGACCTGCCGAAGATGACGTCATTATTCCGGAGGCCTGCCGAAGAACATGTCGGCTGTTCCCGAGGCCTGCCGAGGATGACGTCGATTATTGCCGAGGCCTGTCGAATAACACGTCGATTATTGCCGAGGCCTGCCGCAGATGACGTCGATTATTCCCGAGGCCTGTCGAATAACACGTCGATTATTCCCGAGGCTTTGCCGAAGATAAGTCGATAATACGAAACTGTATCCGAGGATGACTTTTTCCTATTTCCTCAATCTATCTTCCTATGACGTCATTCTTCGGTCGTAAACCTTTTTCTCGTTCATTGCATCAAGGCGATGAATCGATCCATGCATCATTTTAATTTGCATTTTGTTTGCCGATTCCAGCCAATTTACCCTGAAATCGAATCAATCAGAGCAGCTTGCATTATTAGAGCTCTCTTATCGCGCCGTAATGAATAGTTAATTGATTACAGCAGATGGGTCGGAATAACAAGCAAAGAGGCAGACAATTTTGAAAAAGCACGCCGCCATTTTCAGGTCATGTGACCATGCTACATACAGTGCCTAGCAAATCAAACGGTTCTCCGTCATGTGATATGGCTGAGCCAATCAACGTCTGTGACGAATTCTTGTATGCACGTTACAGCCAATCACAGAAAAAAGATAAAAGTTAAAGCCGTATAAATATAGGGGCTTAAAGATAACATATCACGGATATTTTTGCGGGCCACGAAAATCATTGTTTATTTACATTTTGTTTGTTTATTTCTCGTTTTTCTTTGTCTATGAGTAATTTGTTGGTGGCGTGCCCCTCTAGAAATTCTTTTGATACTGAAAATATTCAATTTGGTGGGTTGGCATGTCCCAAAAGTCCAAAATAACATTAAATGTAAACATCAATGTTTACAAACATTAAACGTAAACAATGAAGTCGTGATATATTATCTTTAAGCAGCGGAAGTTTTGCCAATGAATAAGCAGGTGATTCATGACGTCCCAGTCACTCTTCATTGAGAGATCATCGCGCTGTCATGACGTCCTGGAGAATAATCCCAAAAATAACATCGTCTGCCAACGAATTTTATATAATAATCCATCAAATATGTCAAGTTTATAGAAATTAATCTGGCAATTAAATTGTTCAACATATTCGTTGTCCATGGCAACCGGCAGAAGGAAATCAATCAAGGAGAGAACGTTTTCTGCAGATGGCAAGTTGTGCGTTTGTCTTGCCAGGCTCTCAATGCTGTCTTATTGACAATTCTCAAATTCGCAGATCTGCGCACTTCCGCCGAAATCTCAACCAGAACCTCGATCTGAAACCGGCTGACGTGACGCCATCCATGATTCGACTCTGACGCAACGTCGTCGACGTCACTGTTGTGGGGTTGTCTGCGTCACGTCATTCAGTATCAGACCGAGGTTGTGGTTGAGAACAGTCTATTGAAGATCGTCGTCCCTACTTTCGCTCCTCCTCGACCAAATGATGTAGATGACACTGTACTGTTTTAGGACAACACCAAGTTGGATCATTCAGTTTTGAACTGGCCAACACGGATATTACAATTCGTTGTATAAAATGTAACATCTAAAAAGATACTTAACTTCGCTTGCAACCACCAGTTTTATCGGTCCATTACTTTGGAAAATTGGTTTCGTGTTTTTGGTCGAATGCATTATCTCATTATCATCCAACGATTGGGGCCATAACGGGATAAAAGCCATGTGTTCTAGTGATTGCGTGCGGCCATCTACAAAAGTTTCGTAGTAAAAATCCGAAGCAACAACATACGTCTCGCTCACAAGTGTGTCCCAATAAAAATGTCTCCCAAATGAAAAAAACAATGCTCGACCATCTCTAAGTAAAAGTAATTTTCACATTGTCTAAAGTTATCGCTCATCTGATTGCTTTCAAGCCCTATACCAATCCATACAGCATAGAGAGAAGTTGCAGAAATAGAATTAGGTCAAGGTCAAACCAGACGTCATAATGCCGTCTTGACGCCGCATTGTTGGACCACGTCTTTTGATTCGTTCGTCAGGCAAAATGGCGTTATGACGTCAGGTTTGGCTTTGGTGGGGTTGCTGTGACGATGGCCTAATTCGATTTCTACAACTCATCTATACCGCATTCCTTGCTGTATAACATCGGTTGAAATACGTCAACCGAGCCCCTTCTCACTATCAAGACAAAGGGTCAGTAAATAAAAGAGTGAGCCCTCTTGGTCAGGCGAGGTATCATGACTGGGTGAACGAGTGAGCCCTATTGGGCAGGAGAGGTCACGTGACTGGGTGAACGAGTGAGCCCTATTGGCCAAGAGAGGTCACGTGACTGTGCCAGCAAGCTCGCTGAACGCCAATCCCTTAGAAATACCTCAGCCAAATCGATTTAATTCCAATGCACTTTGAGCTTCATGAATAATAAAAAAACTCTTGTTCTGTGCGACAGACGAATGAACAATGTAAACCTGTAATTTATCAGAAAAATTGGGTTCGTGATGACACGCCGGATACAATGTATGTAATTCCATACATTGTCGTCTTAGACTATTGAAACTGCAGACCCTTACTCACAGGCGGCGAAGGGGAGATATGATTGAGATATACAGTGAAACCCCTCTAAGTGGACCACGCGTGGGACCGGGTCAAACTGGTCCACATAGAGGGGTGGTCCACATAAAGGGGGTTGGCATTTTCGAAATATTGGAGTCCTACGGTGACACTACCACTTTCACCACAGATGGATCCCATGTTGATGTTTAATTGAACCCCTTCGATGTGAGTGAGTCATTCAATGTTGATTGGCTTGACTGAGTTTTTGTCTAGCTTACACCAAAGGTGTTAATTAATTGTTTGTTTATTCCTGGGACCAACAAAAAGCCTATGGTGTGAAATCTTAGCTTTCCCATGTGTTTGGTGTAACCATGGACCACGCGAATACCTAAATTTTGCATCTTCTGGTCCACATAGAGGGGTCACCATGCACTTTGGGACCCTACTTTTGGTGGTCCAGGTCGAGGTCGAGGGGTGGTCCACTTAGCTAAAGGAAAATGTGAAGGATTTATTTGGGACCGACAAAAATCGATCCACATAGAGGGGTGGTCCACATAGAGGGATGGTCCACATGAGGGGTTTCACTGTACAAGTACTTTTCTCATCCTGGGTCTTATAATAGCTTCCATTTAGAACGATCTCAAACAGCGAGGCGTGGCCATCAGTATAAGGTTTATAAGCAGCGTTGGAACAACATGGTCAGGGGTAAATTTTTTGCTGTCCGGGCAATAAATGACTGGAATTCGCTCCCTTCCTCCGTAGTGTCATCACCTTCATTAAACTCGTTTAAATCAGCATTAGACAAACATTGGTCAAATTCTACTACTGTCTATAACTATCGAGGTTAATTTCCAGTCAATATTATAATGTCCTGTCGTTCTTCTATCGCTATTTTCTTCTGTGCAACAGCAGCCACTAAATTTATTTGAGCCTTGCACCTATGCAGATGATTTTGTTTTACATCACGTTTTTAGTTTATTAGCTGCTTATTTGCACATGTGTATCATTTTGTATAGAAGTTGACAATGACAGGACTAAGAATGGCATTATTTGCTAATGAACTATTGTTCTTATATTGACAGTTTGTGTGGGAAATTGGTCGTAAAGCAAGAGGATTCATGGAGCGGATCACATTGGAGAAATTATTTCATGGATTACGTAATGTTGGATTCGGTGGAGAACTCTGTGTATCTGTGCGATTTGAACTTTTAGTGTCCGCATACCACCCTGCGTTATACGCGTGACAATTGTTTAGAATTTATAAGCTTAAGACCCATAAGGGTTAATCGGCTTCAAATTATCTATCTATAAAAACTACCAAATGGGACATTTTTGAAATTAACATCTATATCACGATTTGCTCATGCAGCACTGATAATTACCAGTGTTATTATCCGTTGTTTCCATCACGGTGTTCTCAATACATGGAGTTGTTGATGACAATAATAAAACCATGTACATTGTATATAGATAATTCTGTTTTCCATACCGTGATGTTTACAGCAGCATCGCTGGCTTTCCTATCGAGCTGATGTGACTGGTGATGTCGATTACTTGATGAACGGTGCGGCATCAACCGCCAGCAGACAAACACGTCAGACTCCTGGTCCATCTACCATTGTTGATACTCCTTGCACGGAATTTTTTCTGATACCAAAGTCTGTCGTATTCTGGGATTTATGTATGAATCCAGTTTTAACGTCAACCAGGAAATCTCACTACGGCATTTTTGATGATGCCGTACCGTTACTGATGATTCCCTTCTAATTTCATTCAGAAAGCTACATTGTAGCAACTACCGGATCATTCTCTCATAAGATTTTTTGTGTCGTTTCGTTGCTTCTACAACAGTGATTGGCCGTCATTCGTGTTCTGTTTCCAGCTAATTGAGACATCCCACGTCCTTTCACAGACTGGTAGACTGCAACAGAAGACGCCAGGTTCAACACCGTCATCTGCCTCAGGCTTATCGGAATTTAACAAGGTGGAGCCGATACTCCATCGTGTTAAGGAGATTGCCGGTTTCCTGAACGCTTGGTCGTCAGGGCTGGAACTATTTGACGTTGCATTGACAGAAACACTGTCGCAAGACTTTCCATGTGTCGCGTCAGTTGAGGCTGCATACACTATTGTCTCTGAGCCTGCAGGACTCTCCAAATAGGCCCTGGCATAATGGAATCCAACATAAGGAATTAACTGCAAACGCTGAAGTAACTGAGGGATACACTTTGCGTGTTGCCACCAGATGTCTCTCACTCCCTGAATTTTGGCTTTACGTAATAGGCGGTAGCTTCAATTTTTTTTGTCGTGGTGGGTACATGAATCTGTCAACTTGATGACTTGAATTCCATTTCTGACTAGAGGATAAGAGCTTGGGTTCTCATTAATTCAGTCCTGTTATATCATAAGATCAACTATTCGGAATTCAACAAAATGCACTAACCAATGAGAAGGATCTTGCCTATCATATGAAAGAGTCAGAATGAAAATCTGTTGAAGTTTAAAGGGATACTGTCCAGATTCAAAATTGCATGTTGGACCTTTATGGCCCTGCATGCCTGGTGATTTTCTGAAAAAAAATGTCATCACCTTCTTCACTAATTGCATCGTTTTCTGTTTCGAAGTCTGAGCTGTGATCGGATCTCGGTGACAAGGTGGATATCTTTCCTGATACACGGAGCCAGTGTCTGTCAATTCGTTTCATCTCTTGATTACCCCACGCGTCTCCATCAACTAGATCACACGGAATCCATTATGTTGTAAGCCTACCCCAGCCATCAAGGAAAGCGGATCTCGGCGTGGATCAGTTCAAAGAAACAGTAGCTTGAAATGTACGACAGGATCGAAGTTGATATGCGATAAAGAGAGAGAGAGCGAACGGATCTACGTTAGTAGTGTTTGGATAATTCACACGACATGAATTTGCACTGGATTCCGAACGTTTTATGCAAGTAACGTTACATGTGTGTGCTATAAGTAACGGTGTACATCAGTGTTATTGCTTCAGCCGTTGGACCATCATTATTCCGTGAGCAGCAGAATCACTGCCACAAATCGCCAGTAAAAAACATGGTTCATCTGATATATCTCTCCGAGGTTTGATATCTAACCGAGGCAGGTTTTAAGGTTGGTTTCGCATGTTCATTACTTCTCTGTCTGTTTTTATCGAGTGGCTGATGCATGTCGCGCAACACGTGCGGGGGGGGGGGGCAGGAGGGCGCANCCGGTGTGAGAGAGATCATAGTCCCCTGGAATCAAAGTTCGATCTTATTGTTCAACGAGGGATTTTAGGAAATGTGGCTTCTCATCTTGTACACCTATATAGGCCTTTCCTCACAGATGTCTTCTTTGGTCCTTAGCCTGATAGAAGGGCCTCTTGTTACCAGCAACGTAACCTGGGTAACGATCCAACAACCATTTCATTCATTATTTTGCGTCCATCTTTGTTTCGCACCATTACTGCCAACATTGTCTCCACTCTGACAACATACGCTAGCAATCTTTATCTCGCAACCATCTCTCAATGATATCATTAATATTTCACATAGCCAGAGCTTAATGCACGGAGCTCAGAGAGCTAATGTCATAAGCTGCTAATGTAATATAAACTAATAACAATAGTCCATATGATGGAGGAGACGAAAATCAATGCCGCATAAATAAAGCTAAGCTTTGAGCAACAGGTGGAGTAATGGGTTCCGCAAGATCTAAGGTGAACTACAACTGGCGGCAGCATCGAACACCGAACGCTTTTCACACCCATTCAACACCGGTAATGGAGCTCTTTATTCCATCAGCGATACGCGTTTTAAGTTGGGTTGCGCGTCCCCCTCCCCGGCTTTGCGTCATAGGACGGCGTCAACAATGCATTCTGCCCCCGGCTTTGCGTCATAGGACGGCGTCAAAAATGCATTCTGCCCCCGGCTTTGCGTCATAGGACGACGTCAACAATGCATTCTGCCCCCGGCTGTGCGTCATAGGACGACGTCAACAATTTATTTTGCTCCCGGCTTTGCGTCCTAGGATGACATCAACAATGCATTTTGCCCCGGCTTTGCGTCATGATGTCAACGTCAGCAATGGTGGACATTGTTGAAGTTACGTCCTAGAAACCATGAATAGTGAGGTTATGATTATGGTAATAATGACAAACACGACCGCTGCATGTTTACTGTGTATTTCAGATCAGTGCATTATTCTCTAAATCTGGAAATAAGGGTTATTAGGTTAATTTAGAATATTGACAACTAACCCAAATTCACTAAGTACCTATCGCCAATTAATGCGCTAGGCTAGGACTGTTGATCTGAAAAGTCATGTCTGAACATTCTAGCCAAGGAGGCCTATAGTTTTGCAAATCTCCCGAAACGCCAACGCAACGCCTTTGTTCGGTGCTCTCTCCGTGGCATCAAACAATCAGCTTGACGTTCGCGTTGACGCTTTGGGACCTCTGCGAAACCTCTCTACTATGAATGCCGGGAAACCTCATTAGATGTTGGCGGGCTACCTTCGACGAGAACCCATTAATCTATTTGTGGATGATGGTTCCCGCATCACATCTCTGAGAAGGAGTAAGAGACTTGTGCCCTAAGCTCAGTCCTGCCTGAAATGCCTGAGCTGGTGAGAGATGGTACCCCTCCATTTGGTTAAAGGTACCATTAAAGTCACTTTATGAAACAGGCCCCTGCTCGCCAAATCTCCAATTGAACCAGAACGTCGCCATTCAGGTGTGTCGTTAGTGTGCAAATGGCCATCTTTTTGTGCATGCAGTCCACTTCATAATGGTTGACTGTAGTTTCCGGAAACTTAGAAACCTGGAAAGTTGGAAACATGGAAACCTGGAAAGTTCAGAATTTTGATTTTTTGATACATTTTCACAGCGATCCAGTTCGGGCGAATAGAGTTCACCACAGCGTCCCAGTGGCGCTGTAAAAGGAGTTCATGGAAATTCATGGAAATAAACGGGTGACTTTGAGAGCAAAACTGCCCGGTCAACAAAGCATTTCATATCCCATTCACAGCCTGATCTGACAAACTAACTTTTTGGGAGGCTGCAAAAACAATGTTATCGTCATAAAATCGACTTGATATTTCACACACATAC
>NMRB01002711.1:1377-39980 GCA_002633025.1 Notospermus geniculatus
TTATGTGTCCTTAAGCATGTATTAATGCTGTATATGTACCTTCCACAAGGTCTACCTCAAAATCATAACTCATGTTCCAAGAGATAGATTTCATGTCTTCTATCTACTTATTTTTACTACATGTATATTTCCCCTTCTTTTCTCTATCTACCTTATTTTGTGCTATAAGCTTCCAACTTTTCTGTGATATCCAATTCTTATGTGATATCTTTTTAATCTTTTTATACTTATGTTCAATATCTTAAATTGTTTTATGTTACATGTATATTTTTATGTTCGATATCGGTGAAAGAGCTTCAAAGCTCATGTTCTCATGTATCTTCACATACCGATGAAAATAAAGCTTATTCATTCATTCATTCAATAAGACTGGACTTTGATTTCAGGGGACTTTGATTCCTTTCACACCTGTTCATGTCCATCCATCACCATGATTACGTAGGCTTCTTCGGCCAGACTTGGCCAGATCACAAAAAAGATGCCGTAGAGTTAGAATCATGAGTGATGTGAACTGCTGAAAATAAAAGTTTGCAAAATCCTGTCTGGATCGACTAGTGTGACTTAGGCCTGGCCTATGATGAAAATGATTGGAATTTTCCTGATCAGTAAGGAGCAACATTGTTGCCAATGACCATTTTTGAATGAGCCAGTTGAATCCGCACCTGGTATTTTCTTGGCTGCTGGTACCGGTACCGGTATCTTGAAGCCCTGTGGTGGGCCTCATGCTGAGGCTTTGTTATCCTAATCCACAGCTTCATATGGCCTACAGTTTTTTACTATGAAAATCAAATGATTGATGCCTGACAGGGCAGGTCAGATCCAGGGTTGACTGAAAGGAGCTCATCAGAGGTGGTGGTCACTGAGAGCTCGAAGCCCAAACTGGGGAAAATTTGACAATTAACTGCTTTCAGATGCATTTTCCTGGCATCTGAGAGCAAAATAAACGAATTTTATATGTGATTAAATTTTTCTTACTAAAAAAATCATTGCTCTGCCAAAAATGGGGGGGGGGCATACGTCCCCATGCCCCCCTGGATACGACCCTGCATGAGAGTCAAACATTGGCATGGCTGACTGCCCATCTCGCCTTCCGGTGTGGCCATGCAACAGTTCTTCAGATGCCTGTTGTCACTTGTTGACTGAAACGTTTTTTCCTTTATGCTGAGGCCTTCTTGGCCTAGTCTACAGCCTAGTATCAGGTTGAAAGTCAAGTGATTAAGTGCAGGAGTATAAACTGCACATCTCTTCCAGTTTGGTCATGTAACAGAACTGGGCTGGGTTGCACAAAACTCATGTTAGCACTAACTTGGTGTTAGCGCTAACTTTATGTTAAATGGCGTAAAAAGACAAGGGATTTTTACGTCATCTAACATAAGTGAGTTTTGTGCAAGTGGCCCCAGTTCTTTAAATTCCAATGTCACTTTTTGACTGAACAGTTCAGAACTTCTTCCTCGGCCTTTATAGCCCGAACACTTCCTTGGATTTCTGCAGAGAAAGTGATGTAATACTCCGCTGGAACTTTCCCAGGGACCCTAAATCAGTAACAAGCAAACTCAGTAACAAGTAGTGCCGAAATTAAAGAAAGTATGTGTATTCACAGTTAGTGCAGTATATCTGAGCATAAATGGTAGAGGATATATTTCTTTGTTAAAAATGACTGGTGAAAAATGATGCATGGAGAGAATTCAGTTTACACCATCATTCGAGTGCAAAGCTATCATCAGAAGGTATTCATGTTGTTTTAGTATAAGGGATAAAACCATGGCAACTTAGCCTACATGACTTATAGGAATAAGGTTAAAGCCGGGAACTGCAACAGATTTTTGTTCAAGACATTCTCTGATGGATTCCTTTACTCATCCTTTTACTAAATCCAGTGCCTCAGGTTGCTTTGTAAAACTGAAGGCTTACCCAATGACAGCACATGGTTAGCTGCACTGCCATTGTAAGGCAAAAAAAATAAATGTTCTGTTTCTGCATGGTTTCATGATCAGAAGGAAATTGATGCGGTGATGCAGATTTTTATTTTTTTTACAAAAGTTTTTTATATTTCATAAAATGTATTGTATTTCTCTGTTGGAGGGCTTTAAATGTTTGAAGTTGACACTGCCATTGTCTATCCCATCACCATTGTGGAAGTAGATAGACATGATAAAGCATTCTACAGATGATTTTCAGCGACTCGCTTGTTGTAACTTATTTTGTTCACACCAGGTGGTGCGGGGGTCTAAGAAATCGCAAATTTCATTGAAAATGAAGAATAAAAGTCTTGACGTGAAGGGGTTAGAACTGACGTGGGGGTAACCAGAAACAGAACATTTATTTGTTTGGCCTAATGCACCAATGCCAGTTTTCAAAATATGCAGAAAAGAATGTGCAGAAAAAGCATTGTGGTACTAGTTATACCAGGCTTATGTTACCAGTTTTCAAAATATGCAGAAAAGGATGTGCAGAAAAAGGCATTGTGGTAATAGTTATACCAGGCTTATGTTGTGTTACAAACAGCTTTCTAAGATCGAACCAAAGATCAATGTAACAAACACCAAGTTGTGTTTATTATAAAATTTTTATTATTAACCAATCTATTTTAATGGATAACAGGTAAAACTTCAGTATGACATCAGTAACCTCCTATAAAACCACCAGGGGTACCCCACAGATAGGCCTCAAGTTGCAAATTATAAAATACAAAAATAACAAATATGTAAACAAGTTAAAAGTAAATAAAAACATCAGTATTAGTTCCCATAAAACTGCTGACTGCAAGTGGGCATTCCAAAGTTAGGAAGTTATTAAGTTAAGTTATTAAGTATCACTGGCTTCCCGTCCATCTCTCTCAGGTTCTGAAAAATCTATTTCAGGAGGCAGATACATCTGAATTCAATGAAACCTTCCGAGTTCTTCTCAAACAAACTCTCTCACAATCAATGTCTTTTATTACGGCCAGAATGTTTCTGTCTTGTAAACAGGGTTTCCGCCAGACATGCCAGAGGGGGGCAAGGGGGGCTGCCCCCTTTCATGATCTGAAGGGGCCTTGCCCTCTCCTATTGCAGAGCAGTGTCTTTAAATTGCCCTTATATCTGCACCTGGACTTGACAACAACAATGTTGATTTCCGAAGATGGCGCCAGTGATGCAGGAATGGACACCAGTAGTGGACACCCTTTGATAAAAATTGGTGAGGCAAGTATACTCTAAATCCCTACGCAGTTGTGTACCGCGCCCCCTTCGGTTTACCCGCTCTCCACAACTGCTTAACTTCGTAAAATTCGCCGCGTTTGGTCAACAGATGGCGCTGAGAGAGTCGACCAATGAGAGCACCCGAGCAACCGGTAACAAGCTGGCCTGAGACACTTTTTCATTGGCTGGACGGTTCGTAGCTATGGTAGCACAAGAACATCCATTGCCAACGGGCCAAAGAGTTCTGAAAGCAGCGTGCTGATAGGCTGTAAAACTCGCGCCAGGTCCTGACGCCATCTGTTGACCAAACGCGGCGACTTCCACGAAGTAAAGCAGTTGTGGAGAGCGGGTAAACCGAAGGGGGCGCGGTACACAACTGCGTAGGGAGTTTAAGTATACTCTAGCTGATTGATAACTTATGACCACTACCAATGGCATCTGCCACAGATAAGAGCAGTTGATTTTTTGGCTTTAGGCCTGCTTGTTACACTTCTGTCCATCGTTCTTGCGATTCTTGCGATTCATGGCCATTGATAGGATACTTCCAATTTCTTGAATTAGACACATGTTGGATGGGCGTCCCTTTTCTCATAACCTGAAGTTTGCTTGACAACAGACAGTTGAATATCCAGTGGTCTGAACGCATCAAGTGTCTGCAAGACATCTTTATTTCAGTCTCATTCAAGAAATATTCCTGAAAAGGGAATAAGATGTGATTAAAGATCAGAGCTGTGACGACATCATGACTCAAAGTTACGTATTTAAAGGTGCTCTAGTTCGAAATTTTGTAAACATTACGGTTTGTTTATTTACATGGTTGATTATAATAGTTATTTTTCCTCGGACAGGTGGCAGCACCGTGTATACCAAAACATTAATGTTATCTATTTTTATATCTATCTTGATAAATATTCTTGGAACTGAAATATTTATGATTTTACGCTCAAAAACAAACAAAAAGTTGTGAAAGGCGAGATTTAAAGTCCTTATTGCACCATTTTTTTCAGCTTGTATAATCATTTGGCACAGAATTACAGTGAAAATGCTTTTTATTTCGTGAAAAAATTCCAACCGGTAAGAAAGTTATGATTGATTTTGTGAATGAGCTAGCTAAAATCAGAATGGTCTGAGACTGCCTCATTAAGTGATGTCACACTAGGGAATTTGCATAATGAACATGTCATTTCCCTGATTAGAGCGGCCTACTGAACAAATTAAGCAATGAATGTGATGGGAAATTCAACAAAATGCAATTATCATGCAGAAACCGTGCCTCCAGCGTGCTCTGGGTGGGGCAAATTCGAATGAAGTTTTCCCTAGTAATACGTCACGAATAGATTAGCATATTTACATTGTTGACATCGTTCACAGTACGGTTTTTAGCCCAATGATTTTGACTCACAAAATCCTTGATATCTCGCTTACTACTTAACATAATTTCATGAAACAAACAGCAAAATGTAGTTGTGTCTGAATGCTGTACAAAGCTGAAAAACAATGAGAATTTATTTTTGTGGTGCAAGAAGGACTTTAATGCGATTTTATCTGTTGTTAGTACCAGAAGTTGACAATAGGTGTTTACAATTCGAAGTGGAGCACCTTTAAGTACCCCTTGATGCTCAAAATGGGTATGAAGTTTGTCTTCGTTGATTCACTGAATCACACATGAAAAAAAGTTCAAGGATAACCTGATGAAGTAATCTGGGAAACAAAACTGCTGAAAACCTTAAAAATCAAGGGTAAACCTGAAAGGGGAAGGATGTTGTTATTTACAGATTACCCCAAGACAGTTGCAGATGACCCTAGATTTGGTGCTGCATTGTCACTGCCTCTGACATGAAAAATTTCATCCTTTGTAAAGGATTTGAAAGTGGTAAAAATAGAGGAAATGAACAGAAAGTGATTCTTCCTGGCCTCGCATCTCTTGGGAAAAATCTTAATTAGCATCGATCACTGCACATCTTCCATTGTTGCAGATTCACTTTTGATGTAATCGTTAATACTGAAGAGGCGAAAGAGAAGAAATACTGCTTTAAGACTTCAGACTGGACCTGCTGGCTAAGCCTAGTTTATACTTCGACGCAAACCCTTCGGCGTCCGACGCCCGATCAAATCTGGACGCCGACTTCGCGGAATTGATTCAGAGTCCAGCGTACTTTAGCGATGGCGACCTGTTATGAAATGACTGTTGTAATTACAGCTTTGCGATCGGACGCCGACCAAATCGCACGATGGGGGTCGGTGTCGAACGCAAGATAGCGCGTCGGTCACCGGCGATGGTCGTGCGTCGAAGTATAAACTGGGCTTAACGAAGTGCTGATGTTGTGAGTGGCAGAGATTTGTCAAGGATTAGCGGTACTAGAAGATTTGCAGGAAACTAAATTTAGTTGGCTGGCAGAAATTTGAAGGAAAGAAATCCAGACTCGATTGTTTTTTGTCCCAGTGCTAAAGAGGTTGCTCCTGTCCACTTGTCACCTACTTGGACGTGGAGCCCTTGTTGGTCTTATTCCAATGATCCAAAGGAAAAGTTTTCTTCGCAAGCTGCAGCAAGGACTAGCTATGCAACTAACACTGGGGGATTTTCCAGGGATTCTGGCAGGATTGTCGAGGGGGGGAGAAAAAGTTTACAAAAAAAAATTTGAAAAAAAAATTGTTTTTTTGTTAAAAATGGCCTCCAGAGTCATTTTTTACACTCCAAAATGCAAAATTAGCTTCCTTCTGCATGAAAATTGCATTTGAAATGTAACAAATTAAAGAAATACACTACTGAAGTGAAAATAGTGATATTTGAAAAAGGTTAATCAGCAAACTTGAGGGGGGATATCCCCTCCTTGAAAATTTTGAGGAGGGGATCATCCCCCTCTCCCCCTCTGGCGGAAACACTGTTTTCCCCCTAAAAATTTGGTTCTTAGATGACTCCGTTGAACCAGCTGAAGTTCTACGGTGATTTGCTTGCCTCCTCCTGGGATTTCCCCACATCCGCGCTGATTGATGCAAGGTTGATGCTTCATTTCAATCGTCTGTGTTCCTTTGATCTCTAAATGATTCAAAGCGACAGCGATCATCTTTAAATCAGTGAAGACAATTTTAATCTTACCCAATTAGACGTCTTTTTGAAATTTGTATTTTGCGAACGGCCCAGCTGGGTCGTTACTCAAGGCTGGGGTCACCTGGTGTGAGGGTATCGATCCATCCAACTGAAACCCTTATAAACTGCATGCCTGGGAACTTTCAGGGGATGACTGCCCTTTCCTGAAGACAAACTGGCAAAGGGCACATTGAAAGGAAATGCACTTATGTATGCAGTAGTGTATTTTCCAATTCCATATGGCCACCGTCTCGCCAAAATCACGATCTGATTTAAGTTCTAATTTCTCACCCCTGTGTCACATTATAAACCCCATTAGTGTGGAATCGCCCTTATTCAATAATGTTGTTTTTTTTCCAACTCGTGCAATACGATGGCTATGACATTGTATAAGTCTCTTCTCCCGTAAAATGTCACTTTGACCCTCTTTTCCGAACAGGGTCTCTGCCAGAATTTTTTTTGAGGTACTAAATTCTTCAAAATCAGCAAAAACCCCATGAAATTAAAGAAAATGGCCCTTTTCTGTTCCTTTGAGGGTACTAGCATAGTACCCTCTGGTGGAAACGCTGCCGAACACTCATGCCTCAGTCTTTCACCATTTGAGAAGGAATGGCTTCCCTTGAAAATGAAGGAATAAGTACATGAAATCATCAACTTTTTTCTGCCCAATGCACAGGAGGCATGATATTCATGATGGCAAGCCTACATTAGCCCCCCCCCCCCACCGCACCCCTGTATTTTGATTAAATCTTCAACATTATTTACCAATACCCCAGGATGAAACGTTCAGATGAAAACAAATTTGAGATTTACTTCAAACGTCTATTGAAAATTCTTGTTCTTTCTCTCTACCATGGCTGATATTCTTAAAAGCTAGCAAATGCTTTTACTTAAGTTTTGCGGTACATTTACATTAGACCTCGCTGTACAAATCGAGTAAAAGCAATTGTAACTTTTATGAATACCAGCCCATAATTTTTGTGTTGAAATTCTACTGAAAACAGTTGAAACTAATGAATTCACGTGCAGTTGATCTGACGTCTGCCCGAAATGGGCCATCGATGCAATGGTTTCCTCTGACTTCCACGCTGTTTATTGCCACTTGATGACTTTATGCAATGTCATTTCTCATCATACAACCTCGGCCCCATTGTACCAGTCGTACCATAGGTTACAAAGACCAGCATGAGGGGATGATGGAACGAGAGTGGCCAATGAGCAGATGTAATTGTCATGAGTTTAGTGCTCTCCTTGCCAAGGAGGTGAGAATGTATTTTTTATGACGCACCAATGACTGACATCGATTGATGAAGTGGCAGAAGCTACCCAATGACTTTGCATCCTTAAATCTTGTATCCTGGAGACGTGTTTTGATTTTAGGCACAGGCTAAGGGCCGTATTCTAGAAGCTTTACTTAACTCTAAGGTTTACCTTTAGCTATTGTTTGCAGGGCAGCAATACAATAAATCGGAAAGTCGTCTCAGAATATTTCGCAAATTTTCGACCCCAATCGGGGTCTTCCTCAGGCGCTATGTAGAAGAGATCCCAGAGGTGAAGGAGGGCAGAATACAAAAGCTTAAAGTGGACCTTAAAATTAAGGAGGCTTCTAGAATACGGGCCTAAGCCAGTGCCACTCATTTTCACTAGTTCAGGTAAATACTCGGCTTCTCCTCCCTTGACCTTCGCGCAAGCAAACCACATTCCGTGTGCAAAAAATCGATTTCCCCAGTCCCAAAAATAGCAACCAATCACGGCAAAGCTTGCATCGGCAGCTCGGGTTGTTGTTGTTGACATCTCACCCACATCGTTGACCAATCAAAATTTGATAAAATGACATCATTGTTTTTTTTCTTGGGAGAAACGAGGCTTCTGATTGGGCGCACGAGAAAATCCCAAAGCGTTGAACACGCAATCTGGCTGCTTGCTGCAGAGTGTAGGAAGAGGTTAGCCGATTTCACACGATGCATTATGCAGAATGGCGCCACTTGAAGACAAACTGTCATGTATGTCAGTCATGCATTTTAAAATCTTGTCAATGTCGGTCAAGACTACTAAGCACTCTTTAAACATGCTGACAGCACATTAGCCATAAAAATGTCATAAACTGACAGCAAGTCTTCACTTAAATCACGTCATCTTATAATTGTATGTTTTCATAAGGCATAACCGATCCTTTTCGACCTTGACTTATCTCCCCTTAAGAACTTGATCTTTGCATGTTTACCAAACGGCCACAGCCTTTCTCAAGCGTGCAATTTCCCAATCTCAATAATACCCATAATTCTCTGCAGTCTCGTGGTTCTATGATTTGTCGTATCTCGTAATCCCGTGTTGCCGTCGTCACATTTCGTCTCCCCGGCAGTGGAGTCATGAAATTACAATGCAGCGAGTCTGCACTGATGCCGTTTAGGTTTTTTGACGATCTCTCCCACGTTGGTCATTTGTCCATTCTCCAGTTAATCACCAAACCGATGCAGAAAACTCGCTTCTCGACTTTGGCTTTTAATGGCGTGGCGGCACGAAATACCTTGGTGGCAATGCGAATGAGAAATGTTCTTGGAAAATTGTAATGGCCAAATGGGAATTCCTGAGCCTGAGAAACTGGATCTAAACTGTTTTGGCGGTGGGTTGGAGAGGTCTGAGGAGTTTACTTAAAAACACAATGCTAGACTGGGGTGAGTTTTTCTGCCATTTGACCTGGCATGGGGTAAATAGCAAGTATTAAAGCCTCCACTGTATTGAATTTTATGATATTTTCAAAGTGTTAGGAGAGTGCAGGTGTGGGTCTCATAGCCTCTTAAAGGTCCCCAAAATACTTGCCTGATACGTATACTTCAAAGAAAAGCCCTAGTTTTCAGCACACATTGAAAAAACTGCAGGCAGAGCCCTAATGTATTCAGATAGACCAATACATTTTAATTACACTACATTAGCGTCGGAGGACGTAAGCACTTTCTGAATTCACAGTGAGGCTTTAAGTTGGTAGTCCAACTTACGGGTCACAGGCACTGAATTCCATTGCCATGTGCACACCCTCCTAAGTCGGCCCTGTGTTTTCAAACCTCTGGTGCCAGTTCAACAATTTATGGTCAAAACTCTTGTTACTTTCGTTGCGAATAATCAAGTCTGTGTCAGAAATAATGGGAGTTACTAAAGCAGGGATTCTCTTGAGAGAAGCAAGAAATAAAGATTTTAGTCTAATGTGACATGTTGTGTGTTGCATAATGCTGTGACAATTAGGTTGACCTTCTGAATGTGCATGCCAGGCGCGGATCCAGAGGGGGGGTTGGGGGTCGTGACCCCCTGCTCGCCATCACCAATTTTTTTTCTTCAATAATTTGCAACAATAAGCAAAAAACCGCAAGAATAAAGCTTCTGTTTTGATACTGAGATGCCAGGAAAGTGCGTCTATGGCTTTCTAGATTTCAAAATTTTCTTGGGGAGGCCCCCAACACCCCCATCGGCGCATCTTCGGCGCCCGCCTGCAACGACCGCCCTCAGCAGCCCTGACCCCCCTCTGCCAAAAATCCTGGATCCGCGCCTGTGAATGTGCATGCCTTGAACATGTTGAAACCTTGGAGGAATTATACTGACAGTATATTGTATAGACAGTATACTGTCAGTATAATTCCTCCAAGTTGAAACCAAGGAATTTCATCCATTCTTGCTCTGTATTCCAAACTCATCTTCTGTTTAGATCCTGATCCTCTAATGTTCCATCGGTGGCATTTCCATGCTTTTATTATTGTGCAATAACCATCTAACTCACCGGGGAGTCTGTGAGCTCTCTGACTCACTGCTTCCCGGGGCTCAAAAAATCCTTCTGATTAAGATGTAGGCAAAAGATTATATGGTCTGGTATTGTGTTAAAAAAACGGCGTTATTACAATATGTACTGGTCATCATTGCCTGGTGAAGAATCCATCATTGTTTATTCAATTGTAGATTTTTTATGTGTTTTACAACATTTTTTTGTGTTTTTGATTTAAGTTGCAGGATGTAGGACAGTATCAAGTGTTAACCCTCCTGGGTTGTTCATAGAGTTGTGAGAATCAAGTTTCCATAGTGAAGCAAGTTCCATGTTGCTCCCAAAAGCACAGAGGAGCAGCGTGGTCTAGTGGTAAAGGTCTTGGACTTGTGATCCAAGGGTTGTGGGTTCAAGTCCCGTTACTACCATGTCTGTTTTGGGACCTTAAGCAAGTTCCTTTACCTTGATTGCTTCGTCCTTCTGATGACACGTAAAACCGAGGTCTCGTGTGCCATGCATCCGTGAAATGGTGCACGTAAAAGATCCTGGCATCTTTCGAAGAAGAGTAGCTGCTAAAGCCCCAGTCACATATCCACTCCGGGGCCCGTACGGCGAGTAAAAACAGATATTTTGGCCAATTTCTACGGTGCCCAGTTTGATCCAGCCTACTTTCCGCCTATCTATTGAGGCGATTTCGGCATGATTCATCTTAGATCCGAGTTTCAGTCTCTAAAATCCGCAGCAAGCCGCTGGGTGGGGAAAATCGTACGGGGCCCGGTGCATTTGTGACCTAGGCTTAATTAGCAGTGGTGCTGAAGATAATAGTCTGAAAGGCTCAAGTGAGCGCTTTGTGGCTGCTGACCTTGAATACACCAGAAAGGTTTCTGTGTGGAGACCACACTTTCAGCAGGGCAACCTGGAAAAGGCACGAATAATAATACCATACCATACCATGTCACATGCCTACTGCTTTCTGTAGGTCTTGTGGCCCAATGCTCCCTGTAAATACAGGGCTTACATTTGGGGGCGATGTGGGGTGAAAATTTTGCCCAAAATTGCCAAAATAACTCCCAGGGAGACATAAAGTCGCCCCCCCCAAATTTTTTTTAAGGTTTATATGATACCCTCTGAAGCATTTTCTGCTCTCCAAAATGCCCAAATCTGCTCCTAAACACCTAAAATACCGGTGTTAATTTCTTGCAAAGATGCTGAAATCCAACAACTTTGTTAGATATGTCGTCCACAAACTTTATGTGAATTCTCCCTCTTGAGAGTGAATAAGTCTCCCAAAATTTTGAGGAGGGAGAAATTATTTCTCCCTAATTTTTGACCCAAGTGTGAGCCCTGTAAGGCCTAGAAAAAAAATAGTGTGTTTCCGGTCATTTGTAATTTTCCGACCGACCATCAAAAATTCTGACTGGCCAGGAAACAAATTTTTTTTTTCTCACAAAAATGCATCACATCTACCAAAATTAATCTCTTTTGCTCTCTAGACCTTTAGGCATGGATGCCAGAGCAGCTTTTGAGGCTGTTCCTGGCTTCTAGATAACCTTTAGTATAATCCCTGTAGCTGCAATAAAATTACCTGTACCAAAAATGGAAAATAAAAAAAAAATCCCGACCGTCCGACCCTCGATTTTTGGAAATCGCCGATGACCAGAAACACACAATTTATTTTTCTAGGCCTAAATAACAATGTGAAGAGGCGGTAATATCTCCTTTAGAATAACATCTCACGAATGATTATCCATTCAACATAGAGAAAAAAGTCTTATTACTCTCCTAAATTTCTCCTTGTGAACGGGGAACTCAAGATCTTACACTACCTTGCACGTTTAAATGATCTGTAATTCGAGTGTTTGATTTGATATTTATATTTATAAAGAATTACATGGTAAACGTCCAATAGTGATGACAACCAATCATCTATAGTGAACCAGACAAACATGAAATCAATTATTTATACAATAGTTCTATGCAGTGATACAATTTACATAGTTAAATATCCAGTCCTCGAGATTGAAGTTCACCCGTATTTCAGTTGGAGATTTTCTGACATGTCACATAGCTGAAGTGGACACACAGAGCATCACAATTACTTCAATCAATATCCATGGAAATTAATGAATAGTTCATTGTGATTGAAATAGGTGGCAGTAAGGGTGTCCGTGGTGATTTTTTTATGGCAAAAAATGAAGGTTCCATTGTAATATCCTTAGCTGGATGTCTCTGACCACCAACTCTGCTTTGGTTCTGGTATCAGGAAGGATGAAAAACTCATGTTGCATCAAGTACAAAGGTGTGACGTTCATTGCTGGAGAAACCACTTTTTTTCATAAAAAAAGAGCAATATGTTTGGGAGGGCCGTCCCCCAAACTTCCATGTTAGTTATTCTTGGGAGCTTAATCAGGGTGTCTACAAGTCTTAAAAAGTCTTAAATTTGGAACATCCATTTTCAATGCATGAAGGGCATGAAGCAAAAAAAATCTTTAATTTATCGTCCTCCGCCCGAGCCAATTTTCAGCGCCGTGCAAAAATTTTAAAATTTTTTTATCAGTTTGAATTTCACGCCGCATCACGTAACACAGTGCTGCCAAGCGGTAGATCTGTAAACAACAGTTTCCAAAGCGTGCTCTTCATGCATTTTCAGCGCTTTTGTGACAAAATCCAGTCTTAGTGGGTCGGGGTGGTGACATAACATGCTCAGGAGGAGCTGATTTTGTAATTTCTTCATACCAGTTAAAAGTAAAATAAAAAATAAAAATAAAAAGTGCCCCTTGCCTATTTTCAAGAACCACTTGGACGATAAACTAAATTTTTTTGCTTGCCCTTAAAAGGTCTTAAATTTGACAATCTTTGTAAGAAATCTTAAAAAGGTCTGAATTTTGACCTCAGGACAATTTTGGAAAAAAGTTATTGGTGTTTTTTCTACTGATGCTTAATATTGTGTAGGTTATTTGGGCCAGCTTGCATTCAAGTGAATACCTGTACCAAATTAACAGACAATGGGAAAAGATGAAAATAAGTCTTCCCCTATACTGCCTGACATCCCCAAGGGATCTGTTTTGGTGCTTCATTTAGAAGAAAATAGGTCTACAATTTTGCTGATATTTGGTTTTAAAAAGTTTTAAACAGGTCTTAAATTTGGTGCTCCACAGGCTGTACACACCTTGCTTATAAACACTGCAATAAACCTCATTACTCAGATATTTTCACAGGCCACGAAAATCATTGTTTATTTACATTTTGTTTGTTTATGTCTAGTCTTTCTTTGTCTTATGAGTCATGTGTTGGTGGCATGCCCCTCTAGAAATTCTTTTGATACTGAAAATATTCAATTTGGTGAGTTGGCATATCCCAAAAGTCTAAAATATCATAATGTAAACATCCATGTTTACAAACATTACATGTAAACAATGAAGTCGTGATACATTATCTTTAGAAAGTTGAAAAAGACCAATTTTTACTTCCCTGCTGCTTTTCAGGGACGACAGAAATGTAACTGAAATAAATTGTATCAATTGAGAAAGTGTTTTGTATGCTTGCCGTGCACCTGATAAGGCTTCGGACATCTTGAGTCAGATGGGTTGGGGCCAGAGAAAGTCTGCTGGGACCACAGCAACGTAGTGGAGCACATGGTCTCCTAGCAGAGGTTGGGGACACGTTCTTTATCCAGCCAAGTCCATCCTCGAGTACATTGTTAACTAACAACAAAGCATGATTGCACAAGCTAGGAGCCTGGTAGCCTAGTGGTTATCTACTGGGTTCCTGATAGCCTCGTGGTTATCATCAGGGGCGGATCCACGATTTCAGAAAAGAGGGGGCGCACTGTCGTAGAAACATTAAAATCTGCAGTGAATTTCAGTGATTTGCTCCAAATTTCATAATTTCACGGTCAATTTTACAGATTGTTGGGCGAAAAGGGGGGTGCCCCTCCCCCCCCGGATCCGCACCTGATCATGTCTGCTTAGCAAGTGGCAGGTCCCAGGTTCGAATCCAGCCTGGGCCATGTGGGATTTCATTCCCGGCTCTTCACGTCCGTCGCATGGGACAGTAAGACACGGTGCCTTGTACCTTGTGTCTTTGCAAGGGCAAGTAAAAGACCCCATCCAAGTGAGGAACATGAGTAGCTTGTGATGGCCTCCTCCGTACTTACCAGGGCCAATAATGCTATAGCATCGGCCCGGATGGAAAAATGAAATACAAATACAAAATTACGCAAGCTGTAAGCATTAACATCAGTGTATCAACACCTCATGAGTGCTAGTGGTCTGTGGGTTCGAATCTGGTAGGAAGCAATGTCTTGCACCTTAGAAACCCGATTTCTATTTCATATTCATGAGTGCTATTCAGGTGTTAACACGAATGCACAAATGCATTGGTGTTTAAACCACACTTCATGAATGCACTTGATGTTAACACCAATGACGACTTCAAATTGGGTTGTCATGTCACCTTGGTAACGTGGCTTCTCCCTTCATCAACTGCTCCGCCTCAAATGCTCCGTAGGAAAAATACCCCATCAGTAGAAATCCATTTTATTTGAAGTGGGATTAAGGATTTCACAAGTGGTAGGAAAGCCCCTTAACTGTCTTTAGATTATATTTTCAACATTGAGAAAAGTGGAAGAAAAGTGAAGCAGACACTGCAGAAGAGTAGAAAACGAGATCAAATTGTAAAAAAATTGTGCAAAGATTTACAGGAAAAAACAGGTGTGCTATCTCTTTCATCTGAGAAGATTCACACATACATCATTGGTCCGTATGCATAAAGAAAAGCAAATGCTTTTACTTGAAAATTGAAGCAATTACTTCCATCCGCATGCATAAAGCCCAAAGTAAATGATTTGCTAAAAAGCAGTTACTATTTACTTGTTCCTTTCTAGCAAATGCTAGAATTCATATGCATAATACTGAGTAATTGTTCCAACTGTAGAATCTTCGGTAAACAAGCAAATGCTTGTCAAGAATAAGCATTTGCTTTGAAGTAGAAGTAAAAGATTATGCATATGAAACCAAGTAATTGCTTTAACTTTTTCTTTTGGCTTCAAGCAACTGCTTCTACTTTTTGCTTTTGCTAGAAGTAAACGCTTCATTTTTATGCATACGGCCCATTGTCTAGTTCTCATTGTCGAGTTTCTAGCTGCTCTTCAGGAACGTAATATGCAGTCAGCAATGTACCTTTAATCGCCACTTCTTGCATCGAGATCTTGATGCAGTCTGATGTGTTTATACCGTGTTTGTTTTTAAAAATGTCTGTGAAATCATCATTGGCATCAAGTCACCAACTTCTGGATAAAGAGGTTTTCCTGCCAGTTTTTCTCCGACTTCTCTTTTTGACATTTTCACCTGAGGTTATGGAATAACTTCAGAGATTATCCCAGAAATTGGCATATTTTCGCTCTTAGCTTATTGAATGTTTAAATGCAAAACGTTTATGCTGTCTCATTCGCGTCATGCACCGCTCAATGCCAATATCAATACACAGTGAAATCCTCTGGATTGTGTGCTGTTTGAACGCTAGCCTCGTCGATCTTTAAAGGGGAAACGCCATCTGTATTCTGTCAGATATTTGAGACAGCAACGTCGGTGACGTCAGTTGCCTCAGCCAGCAGAATTATTTGGTACACTAGGCCCATCTATGGCCTTCAACAGGAAAAGAAAATGGTTGACAGGGGAAAGCTCTGAAATGGCCAGATTCCAGGTAACATACACCAGCACTAAAGGCCTTAACCCACTGACGCGTTTTGCGCAGCGGGAAAACGCAGCGGCAGAAAATGCTTTGTTAAAAGGCAACGGACCGAGAATATAACAAAGAATTTGCCGGGCAGTGATGAAACCACAGTGGGAAAATGCAACAGTGGGTTCAGGCCTTAACAGAGCCAATGACTATAGTTTGATTCTGGAGGCTGGCAACTTGAAAATTGGCTGCAGTTCTGACTCTCAAAAAAATGTGGTCTTGCTATTCAAACCCTTTGACTTGTTGCCATAACTGACTTTGGCAAAGTCTCACTTGATAGTCCTACTTTTTTGGGGCCCATCTACAATGGATACTGCTACAATACAACAGCAATACCAACAGCAGAAAGTGGTCTCATAGGGTTGTATTCATAAAGCGGTTCTGTCATTAGAACCGTCTTAGGCCGGTTCCAAGTCTGGCCAACCACTGCACTTGGAACCAGTCTAGACGGTTCTAACCATAGAACCGCTTTATGAATACGACCAAAAATTTATAAGCGAGTTGATACGACCCATAGTGGTCTTCCAAAGACATTATGGGAGAAATGGAACCTCCTACTCCATGAGTATGTATGAAATGACTAAATATGCAATATCGATGAACAAGATTTATAGTTTTAATAATAATCTCCAGTCCTTCCCATTTTCAAAGTCATTGGTCCTCCCTTTCAGTCAAGTAGCCATCGATAACTAAGAAGTTGTAATGTACAAAATGTCTGTCAATATTGGGATGAAATGAACAAGCTGTGCTAATACCACTTGACTTGTCTAAGATAGACATAAGATGTGAAGATCCTCCCCTAAACCAAGATAACCGATAAATCTTAAAAATACGGCATACATATGTGTATTAAGTCCATTTTTGACTGACGTATGAACTAAAAGGGCTTAAATGCGGCAAGAGAAGGTGAAATAGACAAGGTGGATGACAGATAGTCTAACAGAGATATGTGTGATGTGACATTAAGGATTATTGTGAGACATGAATAATGAAACTTACTGTGGCCCCATATGGCTACTTTTCTCCATGCTCTATCCCTAGTCATTATTTTGTCCATGTCGGTTTGACGTGGCGTGCATATACGAGTGTGGCCTGTACGTACGATTAAGACTGGATAGAGTGAGTGTGGAGCTTGTGAGACGTTGGTCTTTCTGCATCGGGTAAAGGAGTCGATGTAAAAGCACCAAACCTGCCGGGGGTTTAACTATTTCCATGTCATCCTACCCCTAGGACCAACCCGCGATGAACCTTAGCGATAACATGTAAGTTTTATTTTTCATTTTTCCGTGACCTTGGGGCATGACGATACCTTGTACCTCGTTTTACACAACCTACGACTTTGCTGATAATTACCTGACATCATATTCCTCCACTATTGATATGTGATGCTCGTTTTTTAAGATGTGTGTTTGTTCTCGCCCTGTTAACACGTGTCAACATTAAATGGTAGCGTCGGAAAGTGTGCGATTTTTATTAGTCAGACACTGAGCCGCCTCATTTTTTCGACTTGCTTTTTTAAATAGTGTATTCTTGTAAGAACCACTGACGTTATGAGACAACGTTGTCTCGTAAATGAAGTTCATTAAATCAAAAAATTGATATCACTGCGATTGGCGTTTTATGGAGGTTTAGAGCTGTCGGCAGTTGAGTGTTCTTTTGTTTAATTACGGTGTCAGAGTTGAAAGGGCTGGAGGTTGTTTCAGAGATCGATAACTTTTGTGGTTTTGTTACTAATCTTCAGCAGTTAAGAGAGATTAGATCCATTGTTTTGGTTTTTAGAACTGGAGTTGACTGGAACAGACATTACGTTTAGAAAAATATTAACATTCACAATGCAATATTTTGTTTACATTTTAAATTGTACCGGTAAGTGTTGGTAATTTTTTTCTGGATCTGTTGAGAGTTCAAAATGTGTAATAATAAAAGGAGAGAAGAAGAAATCACCGATGTTTAGTGATCGCAGGTTTCAATAGAATTTTCTTGTCGGGATTGGAAGTGGGCGAACTTTAATCTATTTGGTGGAGTTTCTATTTAACTTCTTGGTTTAACTCATTCAGTGTTGGCCTCTGAAAATTTCAGCTGATATCTTTTGTTAGCTTAGTGAACTGAAAATTCCAGTAAGCTTTTAAAGAATTTGTCGTTTTATCAAAATCAGCTGACGAATAGCTTTGTCATGACAGGGAACAGAGAATGACAAATCAGTTTTTTGCTGGTTGTCCATGGACAATCTGAATTCCAGAAGTTGGTTGTCCACATCAAATGATGATTGCCCCTAGGCCTAGATGTTAGAATAGCCTACATCAGTATTCCCTGATAAGGTGGGCTCTCAGGGCAGCTGTCCACAAGCAGTCGATTGGAGAAAATAATTGTCCATTTGGGAAAATCAGTTGTCCCGGGCACCTGGACAACCAATTTGTCGTTCACTGCAGGGAAATTCCACCCTCTTGTTGCATAGTGTAGATTTTAGATTTATACCCTTTAAACATGCAAAGGTAGAATGGAATTCAGACTCTTGGGATTGGACGTCCCCCAAATTTGGTAGTTTGCCAGTAATGGTTGTTAAATGAACCCTAGCTCTCTTGAAATAAGTTACCCTTAAATCTTATATATCACAGGGGCGGATCCAGGATTTTTGAATGGGGGGCCTGGTCACCATCAGCCGCAGGCTGACGGAGTCGCAAGGCGAGCGCCAAAGGCGCGAAGCCACGACGGGGGGTCTGGGGGCCTCCCCCCCAGAAAACTTTGAATTCTAGATGCGCTTAGAAATGATTTCCAAGCATCTAGGGGGCATGATTTCCTCATCTATTTAACCCATTTTTTGTTGGTCTTCCAAAAATAGGGGGGGGGCACGGCCCGGTCGGCCCCCCTCTGGATCCGTGCCTGTATCAGATGACATATGCTTGATTATTGTTCAGACAATGCCTACTAAAAGTCATATTGTCTGCAAAATAACAAGAGGCGCCTCTACTTCTTATTGTATTATAAGCGTGGCATAGAATGTGATGTGTAAGGAATGATGCAAATTTAAGATTCAATTTTGAATGAGTTGTTTCATTCTTGTATTTGTGATGGAGCATAAATGGCTATTCTGAGGAGATAATGAAGACAAGAAAAATTGACAGGAACTGATTTATGAATGGAATCAAGAATTAATAAGACCAGTGTTTTATGAAATTTTGTTGTAATTTATAGAAATATCAATATTTTGTGGCTGTAACAACCACATGTTATCATGTAATGAAGTTTCTTTTTACTCTGTAATGGGAAAATAGAAAATAGGTTATTTTGTGTAACTCTCTGTAACTGAAGAAGTTCACCATTTTAACAAAAGTGGTGGTATTTGGTGGAGGGGTTGAGTGTACGGATCAGGGGTGGGGTGGGAATAACTGGGTCAAATCGGCTCTGTTGCACAGAGTGTTAATTCTAGGATTTCAGAAGGGCATGCTGCAAACTTTGTGAAAAGGGCACTTCAACCTAGAAAAGGGCACTTTTCATTTGCGACATTTCTACTAACAGAATTTGAGAAGCTTGTCAGTTGAAAAGGTCCCTATAACTCCAGTCAACAGCCAATTTAAACCAGTTTCTAAGGTGGTATGACCGAAAGGGACCATGACAAAGGGTCTGGGGGGTACTACAACCTAAGAAAAAAAATTTTTTTAGGGGCATGGCGCCAAGGGGGTTAAAAAAGGGCACAGTGGCGCCCCCTTTTAGGGGCATGGCGCGCCGCCACTCTAACACGGCCTAGATTTAGCACTGGCACAAAGAGTTCAAAAAGTGGCATTTCTGTCCAATAATCTCATTTTGCTGCCCACTTCTTCCTACATTATTGCCCCAAAATGTTTGGTGTTACTTGACCTCTTATTTTTCATATGTGACCCGGCACAACAAAATGAGTCGGAATGCCCACAGAAGAAGACCGAAGATGACACCAGACAACAATTACAGAAATTGACAAAGTCAAATTTCACAATGGGCAGACAATCCTGAAATCAAGAAACCGTTGGTGTCACCTTCGACATGTTGGATCTTCTTCTTTGCGCATAATTTCGACTCATTTTGTTGTGCTGGGTCACATATAGGATTGGAGTCCAACATTGATGATGCCGATCCCGTGTTAATAACTGTCCACAGGTGCAAAACAGTAACAAAATGAATCTGGGAACTTTCAAGTTTTTTTGTAGCCATGATGTGGTTAGAAATTCATCGCTTATTTTCTGGCTTTCTGTGCTGTGCTCGATCTTAATCTGTTGCTTTCTTTTTGATATCAGTAGCGGGGACGTGAGTTCAGCGGCCTTTTGAGGACTTTATAATGTACTTTCAGTCATTCCTTAGGGTTTCCGCCAGAAAAAATATTTAGGGGGGGGGCACAATCCGGGTGCCTCCGGCCAAAGTGGGGGACCTGCGGCCTCCCCAGAAAATCTTTTTCCAAAAGCCCAGAGATGCGTTTTCCAAGCATTTTAGAGCTTAACTTCCTGTGTACAGATCTTTGTTCGACTGTTGTATCTCTTGAACAGTGTTCTCATTCGTGCTGAAAAATAGCATATATATAAGGAGTCTGAAAATATACCTCTACAGTCCCCAGCATGCTCAGATTTTGTGCTCATTTACTGTAAGCATATTACATGTATTTATGCCAATATTCATAGCAGAAGCACATATGTGCCATAAATCTCTAGCCATGCACATTTGAAAATCACGCTGGGCTGTGGTTCGCCCTAGGCGGGAGGGTGCACCGTGAACCCAGCAAGCGTGGTTGGGTCCCTTCCATCTCGTTCAGGCTTCCCACAGAGTTCAGTCTCCCAACCTCTGGGAAGGCTCATATCATGTTTATGGGAACACATCTACATTTAGGGAAGCGAAAAATATGCCTTAGTTAATGTGAGATCCGCACCTTTTGTGTGCCAAGTTCAAGAGCACAAAGCACATTTTTGTGCTACTAGTATTGAGAGAAGCTCAGAAAATATGCCAAGTTCAATGACAGAAGCATTTTTTGTGTGCTAAGGCAATTTTTCAAATGAGAACCCTGCTTGAATGAAAATAAGGGCAATTTAAAGACACTGCTCTGCAATTTTAAAGCCCCACAGTATTGAATTTTACGGTATTTTTAAAATGTTAGGAGAGTGGAGGTTGAGGTCTCAGGGCCTCGTGAAGGTCTCCAAAATGCTTGCCTGATACTTACTTTTAATAACCAAGGCCTAGTTTTCAACATAGAGTAAAAAACTGCATAGGGGAGCTCTAATGCATTGAGATAGAGCGCAGTACATTTTTACACTACGTTGACGTCGTGACGTCGTCAAGAATCGCGGCGACGATTTGCGTTTTTCAGATTCAATACAGTGGGGCTTTAAGGGGGACAAGCCCCCTTCAGATCATGAAGGGGGGCTCCTTTGCCTCCCCTCTGGCGGAAACCCTGAAATCCTGTTTGAGGACTTTATAATGTACTTTCAGTCATTCCTGTTCCTGTAATACTATTCCTCCTCTTGCCCTGTGTCGCTTTCTGAAGAATGGAATTGGACTACTTGTGTAAACTTTTCACTTCAAAAAAGTCTAAAAGTCGCCAACGTTTCCAGCATTTTTCACTGATCTAAGAATAGTCCAGCAAGCTCATTGGGCAGCCACATCTACTGATGAAAATCTTTCATGCTGTCTTGGGCATAAATTTTGATTGGTGGACGCCTAATGCCCAATATTGATCTTCCCTCGGAAAACAATTGGACTCGATTGATTCCTCTCGTCAAAGCTAAGTTCAAGTGACGGCAGAGATGGGATTAAATACAAACCACTGCACTCTGATTTAGTTTAACCCTGCAGATCATAGCACAACCCAGTACCAACTTTAGCATCCTTAGTTTAACTCCAAGGATTACAGCACTAGTTTAAAACAACCCATCAACGTGCACGTTCAATGGAAAACTTCAGATGAAATGTTTTTCCTGGAGCCTGATGTGATGGTGCCAAAATGTGACCCGATCTATAGATCGTTTTCACGACGTACGGTAACTACGACAGTGTCCGCCATGATGACGTTACGCGTTTTGCCCACCAGCAGAAACGCAAAATGCATTGGCTGCTGGTGGGCAAAACGCGCAACGTCATCATGGCGGACACTGTCGGAGTTACGTCGTGAAAACGATCTATAGTCTCGTGCCACCAGACTCTTGCAATGTCCAATAAGAATTTTAGAGTCTGGTCCAGATGGTTACTTTGACTTGTAAAACCATCATGGCGGACAATCTACTGACCATGACGTAAAACACAACTTTCTGCTAATCACGTGATCGGGGTCACATCATTCCTCCTGCAGCCTACGTCACCAACTTTTGAGACCCATGATGCATTGGTAGTGACTAGCCAATCAGCGAAGCTCCCCTTATTTTGAATTTTCGGAATAAGCAATTACAATGAAAATTGCGTTCCGTGCCAGACCCTCGGTCTCACGACCTCGGAGTATGACCGAGGGGCTGGTTGCGCGAGACTACCCGATCTAGCAAAAGTAAACGCATGTCGCAACCGAGGAAAGGGTTAATGGCTTACAACACAATAGCTATGTACTCCTCTGCAGGTTGACAATAGTTGTGGACAGCAGTGATAATAGTTGAGTAAACTGATGACCAATGATGATCACCTGGGACACGTGCCTGCTTTTGCTGGAGCAAGTCACAAATGGTGACCCTGGGGCCTCCTGACTGTTGGTGTGTTGCTCTCAAAAGAAGCCTCTATTCCACTTGCCTGACTGTTTATCATTATATAAGGATTGGACACCCACTTAAAGGTGCTCTAGTTCGAATTGTAAACATTACGGTTTGTTTATTTACATGGTTGATTATAATACCGGTAGTTATTTTTCCTCGGACAGGTGGCAGCACCGTGTATACCAAAAAATAATGTTATCTATTTTTATATCTATCTTGATAAATATTCTTGTAATGTAACTGAAATATATTTATGATTTTATGCTCAAAAACAAACAAAAAGTTGTGAAAGGCGGGATTTAATTCGATTTATTTGTTACTATAAAGCATGTACTGTTAGCCTGAAGAAGATAGGAATACCTTGTAGGGAATGGTCTAAGCTTTATCCTCTGGTGACTTTTTTCGACTAATTTGCATATATGACGTCACCAGGAGCCGCCATCTTGGATTTTTGGTAATTTCAAAAAAATCCCCACTAAAGTGTGGCTTGCTACCTTGGCAATAAAGATATCTGAATGCAATCACTGTGAATACATCTTTACAATGATAACAATGAAAAGCAATCTCATTTACACTTGAAAAAAATTATATTTTTCAAAATATTTTCTCCCAAAATTTCGCCCCCGGGGGTGCCACCCTGCACCCCCTCAAGATACAAGCAAAATTTTACCGCAAATCCTGTACCCAGCACCTCAAAATACGTCTCAAATGATAGCGCATATGCCACGCCATCTTACGGCGGCGCCTAGAACTACTATCGACGATCTACTGAGCAGCCTGAACGCTGTCGATCAGGGGGACTGTTTTATGTCGCATTTATGCGACATTGGCAGCGAAAGGGTTAATTCGATTTTATCTGATTTGTTAGTACCAGAAGTTGACAATTGGTGGCACACCGTAGTGTTTACAATTCGAACTAGAGCACCTTTAAAATGTGATGCCGTGCAGTCAAGTGCTCTGTCAAATGAACTGGACCTCTGTGAACAGTATCATGATTTTCTTGTCTGTTCACTGAAACCAGAAACATTATCAGACGAAATGGTCATTGTCACATAAGCTTAAAGCCCCACAGTATTGAATTTTACGATATTTTCAAAAACTTAGGAGAGTGCACATAGAGGTCCCTAGCCTCGTGAAGGTCCCCAAAATGCTTGCCTGATACGCACTTCACAGAATCAAGGCCTAGTTTTCAGCACGCATTGGAAAACACTGCAGGGAGAGCTCTAATGTATTTTGACAGAGCGTAGTACATTTTACACTACGCTGACGTCGTACGAGAATCGCGGCGATAATTTGCATTTTTCACATTCAATACAGTGGGGCTTTAAGTTCGACCTTAACTTTCTTATGAGCTTTTGGTCAGACCAGTCTGCTGTCGCCCACTAAGCTGTCTATAGGATTCTTTCACCCCAAGTCTGCTTCCCATCTATCCAATTCTCTTATGTTGCAACATAGCTAAGCAAACTGCCGAAGATTGTGTGCAAATCTTTGCCATGGTACCTCAGTGGTAAACAAGTCAAAGACACACAATCCCTTACTTTTTTCAATGTCCTCAGGAATTGCTGAGTGTCTCAATGTGAGCTGTAATTCTTTTGTAAACAATCAGGGTTTAAAGTTCGTCTCACAGTGATGCAGTGAGAGAGGAGAATGGTGGAGGCACTCAGATTAGGTCTTTCAGTTAGTGTTCAACTCGATGCCAGTCCTATAGATGTAAGATCACGCCAGTGGTTTTTCTATGTCGTTTTCCCACTTCTTCTTTAGTGTCTGAGATCCTTTTGGCTGCATTGGCCATCAAGCCAAGACTCACAAAACGTTCCATCCTTGGCTTGGTTCCTGGCCACAGGTGTTCTAATCTTTGCTGACAGTCATCGGCCCGTATTTTAGAATGCTCCTCAACGCAAAGGAGTTCCTCAAGGCTATTATTCTCAACAGAACAATAGTCTTGAGGAACTCCTTTACATTGAGGGGGCATTCTAAAATACGGGCCTTCGTGTCAGAAAGTGAAAGTACCCCTCACAGGATTTACAGCTGTTGATCACTGTTCCCACTCACCATTGCCAAAATCGGTCAATCAGTGAGGCTACATCCACTCGTACAGGTACTGATGTGTGGGGAATCATGTCATGTCCCAGTCAGAAGATTGTCCTTAAAGGAGTTAGACGCCGAAGTTGTAAACACTCACTCACTGGTTCTCTATCCACGGACGCCTGCGGTGCTGCCACCTATTGTCGGTGAAACGATCACGGGTGCTGCCACCTGCACGAAGGAATAAAACTAGTTTGCCGACCATATTTGTAAACAAACCAGCTTGTTTACAACTCCGGCGTACTATTGGGAAATCCAGGCGACCCCCGAAAACACCCGAGGATCTCAGCTTGCGTAAGGCGTAATAGTACGCCTTGCAAGGAATGGCGCTTCACAATGCGTAGGACATTATATCACGTCTGGAACCTTATGTGTCAGATACTTTTTTTGGCAAATTTTTGTTTAAGAAAGAAAAATTTTAACTAAAAAAATACACAGTTAAGGGGTTAAGAAGGTCCACACTGCCCAAATTTGTTGTTGCTGCCCAGAGGTCGATGAATCTATTGCTGGTCATGCTAGAGATTCCAAGAGTCAGGGTCACCATCATCCTCCCACAGCAGGGTTTTTTACCTCGCTCCTCTTTATCCGCTCACACAAACCCCTGCTGAAATAGAACATCCAGTGAATCTGGTGTGGCTGTTCCATACTCCAGGTGCACTCCCTGTATTGGAAGGGTAACTGGAGAATTACGAGTTTCGTGGTTTCACCCCGTTTGACCTTAAAGTTTTGTGCTTTACAAATCACTTACATCTTTCCAAAATTGACTGAATTTTATCACAGAGGTTCTTCATATATACGGAAAGATTCTTATTATTTTTGATTGTTATAAATGAGTCATAATTATTTAGTATCCACACCCTAAAAATGCTACATTCTGATTGGGCAATGGTTTTCTGACCACCTCATGCTTGCCTGGGAGGCCCAATTTCAGCAGGGCTTTGTGTGGAGTGTATGAAGAGGAACGAGACCAAAGCCCTGCTATGGGAGGATGGTCACCATCGACCAGCCGATCACAAACTACAGAGGAATGCCTGCATTTCCTTCTTACGATCAGATGTTCCATATCCCCCAGCAGATTCTTCTACCCCCTTAGATATGACTGTTATCCTCGTGCACAAACACTTACCTCGCAATCATGCCCCAAGATATTTGTCGAAGCTTTTTGTGCTCTTGTGCCTAGTGACAGTACAAGGCAACTGTCATTTTGTCTTGGTACTTATGGTTGCTTGTCTCCTGCAATCATCCACTGCATCTGATACAGACTGTCACTATGTAAAGAAAGTTACCCTGGAACAGATAAGACTTCATGATTTTTCCAGTAAAATCTTTAAAGAGCCATAGCCTAGTGGTTATCACGTCCGCTTAGCAAGCAGCATGTCCCGGGTTCGAATCCAGCCCGGGCCATATGGGATTTCATTCCCGGCTCTTCAGTCCGTGGCATGGGACAGTAAGCTGTGGTGCCTTGTACCTTGTGTCTTTGCAAGGGCAAGTAAAATACCCCATCCAAGTGAGGAACATGAGTAGCTTGTGATGGCCTCCGCCGTACTACCAGGGCCAATAATGCTATAGCATCGGCCCTGATGCAAAAATCAAATACAAATACTAAATGAATGTGTAAATGGATTCCTCTAGAACCTCGTATCTCTGTGTAAGGAGAGCAACCAGTACCCTTAGGATCTGAAGGATTTAGAAAAAGCAAAGTGAAAAGGATAAAAGAGGTGTTTCAGAGGGATTCAATTGTCTTGTCATTCTGGTTTCAGTCTGAAGTCCACGATCACTATCCCTTTGAAGTGATTCACCACTATATTCCAGTAGGTTGTAGCATATGGTTGAATCCCACTTTGGTGACCATATTGTGTACATCCTTGGGTTTACGTGAACAGACCTTTAGAACTAAATCACTTTGAAGTTTGTGAACAATCTCGTTCAAAGCAACACCAGGTCTTTCTTGGATGAATTTCAATTTAATGTCTAAGGTGTACTTTCTCCAAGGTGGAACCATGCAAGACTGTACAGAACATGTGCCTGTCTTGGATATGTTTAAGGTGAAAAATGGCGAGGCCCTGTCCATCTACGAATGTCTACAGACTAGTGCTTAAAATACTTCTGCAGTTCCGGCTGGACATTAGATCATGAGCAGAAGTCATGTTTGATGTCGACAGAAGCGTCAGATCAGAGATTTTAGAACAAATGTACAAAGAGCATGAAAGTTCTCATAAAGTATGGTGGCTTTCTTCCGGAGACAAATGGACAATCAAAATACAACAAAATGTGGTCACAATCAAAGGAGTAGGTGAAGATCAAAGGGCTCTCAAAGAAGAATATGACTTCCTAAGATGGAGACCACAACAGCTTGTCTTAAACCATGACGAACTTTTGAGGTGAAAACATCAAACGTTGACATGAAAGCGCCTTGGAGGTCTGTTTCTTTGACGTGGATGCCACCGTGACAGAAAATGACATTAAAGTATTGGCTCTTTTATCAATTCGTGGAATTTCAATATGACTTAAAATTCTGTGCATTCTTCAAATAAACATACACTCTGATACTGGCATTTTGATGTCCTCTGGACGTGTGAGGTAATAAATAAATACCATCATCATTGTTGAGGGGCATTTTTGTAGCAGTGCGCAATGAGGAGCCCGCCGAACTACGCCACGACGTGGCGCTGTCACTTTAAGACCCGGAAGTCCTATTTTCTAACAGTATTTCCATTTACTTCTTGCCCCAAAATAAACCACTCTGTTTGGTTCAATTTTGATTAAATTACACCGCCCTATTTCATGTTCAAAGTTGTCCATATATCATTGCTCTGTTTCGTCAGAAATGCCACAGGATGCCAATATTGACAACGTCTTTGGGGAAAATTTGCACGGAAAATTGTGTAGAAAAATGTACACATGCTTTGACGGCGCGACGTCAACAGCAAGAAAAGTGACGTCAGTACATCATTCGGGTCTTATACTTGCTGCGCCATCTGCAGTCATGCGGGTTCCCCATTGGTTACCAGAAAAACTTGAATTACGCTATCATGTGATTCTCTACCTTGTAAAAAGATTTCTCTCGAGTGGTATTCCCCTGCCCCTATCTCCTGAATTCATGCCTACAAAACCAGGTTATCATGTTGCATCATAAGGATGTCCCTACTTAAGCCATTTCCCCACAGTTCCACAGGTGTGATTACGAAATCCCACATCTCTGTCAACAGATTCTGGCCATTGAACATGAACAACATGAACACTCTCAGTCGACAACAAACCTAAGACTTCCCCGTGTTTTTTACGTGGTATATCTTTATGACATCCTCGCTGGATGGCAATTCTACACTTGATGTACCCGGTTGCTAGCTTTGAGGGTCTGTTGCCACAGTGCTGAAGAGCTTATGCCTAGGAGGGGGATCACGGATAAGAGGGTGTAATGGTTACAGTGACCATTAACACACTCCTGTACAAGCAACAGACACTATTTTGTACATCTGCCTCCTTGAGAGCCAAAATACTACGCCTTACACAGGTATGGTTTCTCCAAGAACTGACGGTACCTAGAGACTTGTTCATCATTTGGCATCAAATATCAGATACCGTACAGGTCACAATTGACATCCCAACGGCTTCGCGTAAGATACTCGTAAGTTACGCGTAACTTACGAGTAACTCACGGCTTTGGTTTTGCGTAACTCACCACGTAACTCGCCAAAATCGAGTAACTCGCCTCGTAAATCACTGCGTAGCTAGCGAAATTCGCGTAACTCACCCCGTAACTGACCTCGTAAGTTGCGCGTAACATAGCTCGTGAGTTGTTGCGTAAGTTACGAGTGACTTACGAGTAACTTACTCGAATTTAGGGATGTCAATTGTGACCTGTACTGTATTTGATGATGACATACAGTACGTTACACAATTGACCTCTTCCGCACCGTGCACAATCCGCGTACCACATGCAGCGTCATGCACGTACCCTCCTCGTATTTTCTGCAGACGTCGTGCACCGCCATGGAAGGCACGCAGTGAAGAAGACGTAACGTCATTTGCCCTGGTGCGTGGACGTCACGCAGAAGAGACGCGTGACGCACCCGTACCATACGCAGTGAACTGAAGCATACCTTCCGCAGAAGGTACGCAGATAAAGGTAGGTCAATTGTGCAACGTACTGTATGACCAGATGTACAAGAAGTGTGTTAGCCCTCCTGTTGGCTTAGCCATTGCATGATGTCAGGTGTCTGATGATACTCAAAATAAGATTTGATAGCCCAAATGTCCAGTAAAGCTTTGCATGCAGATGATGCCATCAGATATTTACTGCCGTAGACTTCACTTGTCGCTGAAGGGGTGAGTTGTCGTCTACTCTGAATCCTAACCCCTGACCCCTATTCCACAACCCTTGACACCTTGCCTCCTACCCTGACTCTTTGGTGTCTACCAGAGCTTGTTGATGAAAACAATCAGGCTCAGATCGAGGAGGGCAACCCCGCCTGTGCCCCCTTTTTTTCGGTGACCAACGTTAGAAAAATTGCCCTTTTTAGCTCACTGGGGTGAGCTATTACGATGGTGCAGCGTCCGTCGTCCGTCGTCGTCCGTCGTCGTCGTCGTCGTCCGTCGTCGTCCGTCGTTGTCCGTTAGCAGGGCACGTTTCGTAACCGGTGGAGCTATTGATCTGAAACTTGGTACATATATACCCCTAGGTCAGATGACCCACGACACCAAGTTTCGGTCCCATTCGACTCTCTGTTTGGCCACCAGGTGGCGGAAACCAAAAACACAAAAAGTGCAATAACTCCTGAACTAATGACTAGATCATCTCCAAATTTTTATCATACGTGTAGCTAATGAGGATACATAACATATATAACGGGTTTTTGATTTGACCTACTTTTCAAGGTCACAGAGGTCAAAGTTCGACAAAAGTGACGAACCTGCCACAGTTTGTCATTATTTCACCGAGCAACTTCATATCTTGCATAAACATGCATTGGAGGGGTACCTTAAAAAATACCAAGTTTCGGCCCGATTGGACATCCAATATGGCCGCCAGGTGGCGTAACCTGAAAATCAAGTAAGTGCTATTACTCAGGAACGGCTTGACGCAGAGTGCTCAAATTTGATATTTACCTCCATCTAGATGACCTTTACACGCATGTCAAATTTCGGCCTGATTTGACTTCAAACATGGCCACCAGGTGGCGTAACCCAAAAATCATCAAAGTGCTGTAACTCAGGAACGCCTTAACCCAAAGCGCTCCAATGTGCTATGTGGCCCCCTGCAGATGACCTTTATGCCCACGTGAAGTTTCGGCCCGATCGGGCATCCAATATGGCCGCCAGGTGGCGTAACCCGAAAATCATCCAAGTGCTGTAACTCAGGAATGACTTGACCCAAAGCGCTCCAATGTGCTATGTGGTCCCCTGCAGATGACCTNTAATCTCGACAATTTTTAACCCGGATCCGATCGCAAAAATGGAGGGTCAGACCCGGCAATTTCGTTAGGTGTAAACCCAGCTCATACCAACCACAAAGAGCTCAAGAGGTGGAAGGGATTCATTGATGTTGACCCAGCCAAAGTTTTGGGGAATAATCAGAGCTACCAGTGCCTTCATATGCCCCTTCAGTGATAGGCTACCTCTCCGTTCAGACTGCATATTCTACAACGCCGCCATTGGCACTCTGAAAGTGACATATGTTGAAAGATTGGAACAGATATAGAAACGACTTTGCAGTTTCTGCTTTCGTGAGAGGCATTTCTTGATCTTGTGACACTCCAAAGACTCTGAAATGAAGCTGTATGGTCAGATGTCAGACTGAGATTCAGATTCCGAAGTCATCATCAAATATGTTGCTGAAAAGGATGTTTAGATATCCTCTCATGAGGAGGTTGGGCATTGTGTAGTGATTATTCAGTGTGTGGTCATAAGCTCTGGTCAGACAAGCCTCTTATGGCCAGTTTTTTACTTGATCCTCATAGCATGAGTCGTAGGTGATGTGTCTCCTAGCAAAGGACGAGTTGGGAATGACTTTTGTGATCAATGTACGTGGACAATTTTCAAAACGAATGATTCATGTGGTGTCACCCCTTCAGTGAAGAGCACCCTCGCTGACAAAATATTTCAGTCTCGCACAAAGAGACAACAAGTGCCTGAAAATACTCCACGACAGCGTTGCAATTTTTTGATAATTGGACGAAAATTTTAACACTGCCATCGACGCTAGATCGCCATCTTGAAAACCTTGACGTCATCGTCGGCGGGCTGGTCTATCATGTGACATGAACTTCTTTTTCAAAATGGTATTATTTGCAGAAAACAGTATTTATCTTGTCGAAAATGAAACAGTTAATAACTTTATTATTACTTTATATGTACTCCACCAATGTTTGTATCACTCTATACCTTTATACACCCATCTTCAACGATATTGTAAGCGTAGAAAACGAGTGATGGGTAACCGCTTAACAATTGGAAGAATTTCTACTGTTCGCTCCGCGCTCGCACTACTTTTCAAGATGGAAACCTAGCGCCGATACTAGTGGTGATATTCTCAGATATCGCCACCTAGTGTCAAGTTCGGGTCACCCCTTCAGTGAAGAGCACCCTCGCTGACAAAATATTTCAGTCTCGCACAAAGAGGCAACAAGTGCCTGAAGTAACAACAAATGTAGAAGCATGGGTTACACACATACATGTAACTCCGAACTTTTCCTAATAAATTTTACAAATAACTACGAATGTTGTCATTGCGTAGAAAATTGTTAAACCTGACGAGATATACTCGTTTTCAACTGATTAATTTAATCAAGCAATCTGCGGAAAGATGTTTTGCCCAGGGGTGAAGATCAGACTCGCTGGGGTGTATCAGTTTCCTCCATGTGTTACGATAATAACGGTTCTGGTGGTGTGCAAAGATTAGGGGTAATTAGGCCCGGTTCCCACCTGATGACAAGCTACGGCATTTGTTTTTATCAGTTGTGTTTGGTTGGCAAGCATATGAATCATTCTTAAATCGTGAAAAAACACAATGTTGTGTAACTGATTGGGAACCTGGAGACACTGTACGACCATGTAGTGCTTCCCTGTTTTGTATGGTTTCTGATGACTCTTTTCCAGGGCAGTGTTGCATTTAAATATGTTTGTGACTGGTGTATCAGGTCAAACAAGTGTAGTTAACCTTCTCTAAATATTATTAATCTTCGTCGCAGTGAAATTCTGTTGAAATAGGCGTAATTAATAGTTTACAGAACAGACACAATAGCTGTGGTTACGCTACATAAATCCCCGTGCTTACCCCGGGGACTTTGCAGTTGCACCCGGCCTTTAAATCGCTGAGTCTAAATAAACCCGGGTCTGAAATGCCCGTGCTTATTAGCCCTAGCGAGCTCGAAGGGGCTACGCCAGGGCTATTTTAGACATGGGTATTTTATGTCGTGTAACCGCGAAATCCCCTACCTGTAGTTCCAAGCACCCCGACAGATGGCGATGCAAATCGATGAGTCATGCGCATGCGTATAGGCTATTTCACACCTCCAGTAGCCACTTGATTACGGAGAGTTGCGTACATGCAGTGCCCCTATCGCCAGGTTACGGAACTTACTACCAATCACATTTTAATTAGTGTAACCACTCATCGTGTATTTTCTGGTTCGGAAAAACCCCGTGTCTCAAAAAGCAGCGGATTTTAGATAGGTGTAACCAGGGCTAATGTTGCCTTCTTGCTGTTGGGTACAAAATGTTTCCTTTCTTTTGGCAATGTTCACTCCACTTAAGTCAGCATCTCAAAGTGGCTGAAAATGAACATCATAACACATTCTTGTTCCAGCAGTAGATTTCGCATTTTTGACATCTGTCTATTCATCCATCACACCCCTATAATCATTCCATCTGTAAAATTTCCACCTGTCACCACTTATCAACGTTTCCCCACCCACCCTTCAACATCACTCTCTCAACATCCCGTGCCTCATCTCCACCATTATATTGCTAATTCACCACCCTGCCCCCTTCTTCCGTCCCTGCCTCCCTATTATTCTCTAATTCCTCAATTGGCCCCCTGCAGATTGACTTGCTGACTCCTCTTTGTCCCCCTTATCATCTCTTTCGACCCTCATCACCCCCTCAGGGCATGGGTTGGTCCTCTATTTGACTTCTTTCCTTATAGGATTATGTTGCTTTGTATTCTGTGGTCTGTACTTGAGGGAGAAGGGTTTTTGTTAAACATACCCTCCCAGGGAAAATCAAAACCCTAATCTTCAGATCCTCAAAACCTGATTTACACAAGTTTTGAGGGATTGAATTTCAAAAAGGGTGTGTTTCAAAAAGTGTTCCGTCCGACACCAGAAAATTTCGCCATTCTTTTGTCTACTGGTGAAAGGCTGTTTCTTGAAACTCTACAATATTCATGTCAGATCTAGGTATCATGGAGCTCTAAATTATGGCACTGCAAACTAATTGATCTATTAACCCTTTAAAGTCTGACAGCAGAAAGTAGTTTTGGTGTCGGACGGAACGATAGATTTTGCTGGTAAGCTCAATATTTTTTGATACCCTCCTTCAAATGAGTGTTCACTGTACATCCCAGATGGAGGAACTAATAGTTAAAGGTCTATATTATCAAATACTACATTTGATTTTTGGAAAATCAATGGCACAAATCTTTGTGATCATTTCAAAGCTAAATTTTGCTCCATTTTCTTGGGTGACCAATTTTGAAACACACCTAAAAGTGCATGGTTTGTTAAGTGAGGAATTATGACAGATTTGATGTCCAATAGAGATTGTGTTGTGCCGTGGCTCATTTTGACATCACTTTGTCTGGCAGTCCATCATGCTGACATTCAGGGTCGGATCCAGGGGGCGTGGGGGGCGTATACCCCCTATTTTTGCCAGAGCAATGATTTTTTTAGCAAGAAAAATTTAATTACATAAAAAATTCGAGTATTTGCTCTCAGATGCCTGGAAAATGTATCTTAAAGCACTTAAATTGTCAAATTTTTATGAGGGAAGGCCAGACACGCCCTTTGGGCTTCGTACATTCAGTGCTCACCACTTCTGTCGAGCTACGCCCCCATTTCTGTCAACCCTGGATCCGGCCCTGTTGACAACGAAGTGTGCCATTTGATTTCAAGATTTTCTGCCCATTGTGAAATTTGCCGTTATCCATTTCTGCAATTGTTCTCTGGTGTCATCTGGGGTCTTCTTTCCAGCACATTTCGACTCATTTTGCTGTCACGGGTCACATATTTTCACTTTTATCTCATTTCTTGAAGATGACTATCTATCAGGGTGTCTACAAAGTCTTAAAAAGTGTTAAATTTGGAACTTCCATTTTTAAGGCCTTAAAAAGTCTTAAGTTTGACAATTTTTGTAAGAAGGTCTTAGGTCTTAATTTTGGCTCTGAAATGCCGGGAAATCACATCTCAAGACTTCTAAAATCCAAATTTTCCTGGAGAGGGCCCCAGACCCCCCTTCGCCTAGACATCTGCCTTTCCCAGCCACATTGATCCCTATCACGTTTTTTCTGGTAGAAACCCAGTCGGGTATCTATAGGTGTAGAAGAAAATGCGTCTTAAATTTTGCCGATATTTGGTCTTAAAAAGTCTTAAAAAGGTCTTAAATTTGGTGCTCCACAGGCTGTAGACACCCTGCTCTATAGTTTCAGCAAGAAAATTCTGAATTCAGAACTTGACAATATTGGGAGACTTCAGTTCAAGGTGATCACTCTCTTGATTTGAAGGATTATTTTTACTTCACCAACAAGTACCCTGAAACAAGCCCCTGCTGAACTCCTTCTCTGCACTTAATACTTTCGTTACCAAAGACAACCACATTGGAAATGCTGACAATTTTTTCCTATTGAACAAATAGCAGCTCATTATTTCCGACACTTTTTCCTCCGCACCATTCTTTCGCAGCAGTGAGCTTTGTTGTTGTCGCGCCACGGTCGGCACGACAGCGTTCTGATGAGGCGACTGTCACCATGGTTCGTACAAGATCAAACACGTTGAGGGCGATCGGGAAATTATACTTCAAAGTTATCGTAAAAACTGGAACGGAATGATGCGATTTGATAGGGCAGGTGCCATAGATAATTGAACTCTGTTGCAATGATGTGCTTCACGGGTGTGCAGCATCATCAACTAACTACACGGCATGGATTGCAGTCGAATGCTCAATGACTCCTGTAGGGCTGCGGAGGATAATTCTGNTGAATTCAGAACTTTACAATATTGGGAGACTTCAGTTCAAGGTGATCAATTCACACTCTTGATTTCAAGGATTACTTCACCAACAAGTAGCCTGAAACAAGCCCCCTGCCGAACTCCTTCTCTGCACTTAATACTTTCGTTACCAAAGACAACCACATTGGAAATGCTGACAATTTTTTCCTATTGAACAAATAGCAGCTCATTATTTCCGACACTTTTTCCTCCGCACCATTCTTTCGCAGCAGTGAGCTTTGTTGTTGTCGCGCCACGGTCGGCACGACAGCGTTCTGATGAGGCGACTGTCACCATGGTTCGTACAAGATCAAACACGTTGAGGGCGATCGGGAAATTATACTTCAAAGTTATCGTAAAAACTGGAACGGAATGATGCGATTTGATAGGGCAGGTGCCATAGATAATTGAACTCTGTTGCAATGATGTGCTTCACGGGTGTGCAGCATCATCAACTAACTACACGGCATGGATTGCAGTCGAATGCTCAATGACTCCTGTAGGGCTGCGGAGGATAATTCTGTCAAGTTGGCAAATAAATCCTCTTCCGGCTGTGGCGTGATTGCAATTATGCCCAACGGGTGGTTTTACTTTCAAGCCTATGGATGGAACGTCTAGAAACGGTCCTACTAAACAGCGTTAGCAACATATTTTAGCGTCAACAAGCGTCAGCAACATTAAAGTTGGCGTCAGCAAGGTTTTTTATAACATCCTCAGGGTGCCCTATGTCTCAGAATATTGTTGCAATGGTGTAAACCTGCATTGCTTTGAAGACAATTAATAAAATTAAGGATTATTTTGGCTTTTTTGGGTCAAATTTAATTGCCGACGAAACCTTACTTCAGACTAGTTCTAGTTCCCTCACTTGCTGCTGCAGTCCCGAATGGCGCCACTGTTTCGCTCAGAAATATTTTGAAGAAATGGTTTCTTTTCTAAATCATTTCTTTTCTAAATCATTATTTTACTGCTGGATGATCGCTTAAACTTTAGTCTAGGCCGATTTCAGTGTCCAAAAAGCCTTCCTGAACATATAAAACCTTGCTGACGCCAACTTCTAAGTTGCTGACGCTAAAATTTGTTGCTGACGCTATTTAGTAGGACCCGTCTAGAAATGGCGTCATAGGTGAAGGACAAGTTTCTCCATTTGTTTTTTTCGGTCAATTGTGACACGCTCTAGCGAAAGTAGGCACTTGTTACAACCGAGGAAAGGGTTACGGCCTTAGAACACAATAGCTGAAATGTACTTCTCTACAGGTTGACAATAGTAGTGGACAGCAAAGATAATAGGGAGGTTTTGCAAGCGCCCGGTAAGGGCATACGACGACGTTTATCTATTGTTTGGGTATACCAACACAATAGATAAACGTCATCGTAGGGCCTAATCGGGCGCTTGCGAAACCTCCCTATTATTTGAGTAAACTGATGACCAGTGATGATCACCTGTGACAAGCGCCTGCTTTTGCTGTAGCGGGTCACATTTGCCCACTGACATTGTTGTTTAGGCCCCCCAAAATATTTATGTTTTTCATCCCCGCCCGCCTACCACAAAGCTCCCACCCTTGATTTTTTTTAAATTTTATTTTCCTAAAACTTCTCTGCAGTGCCCATAGACTTAACTACGTTCGCCACCTAGCGTTCAACGACATCACTAATCGGCGTATGGAGCGTTAGAGAAAACATGTTGTCATGACTTAGGTTTGGGCTATGGTGATTATAAGCCTAAGTCTTGTCACGCATAAAATCTATGCCAAAATTGAAAATAAAATATAAAAAGTAAAAAAAATCCACCCACCCGCCCCTACTTTTGGAAAAAAGGGATGAAAACTTTTTTTAGATTGCCTTTGGCCCACTTTTCTTTCCACCAATAACCCCATAATACTAATAGTGACATATTGTGTGCTGGCTACTCCTTACATTTGCTGGCCAAGGATATCATGGACCCTTAAAAAGCAATGAACAATACAACTCACGACATGACGATGGAAATCAATTTTAGTTCACTAAACAGCCACTTTGGCATGCCAATACCAAGGTACTGCACTGATCATTTTTCCCAGTAACTTTCAGCTTGTTGATTGCCTGAGTCCCACCAGTACAATCTCCCTTGAATCAACACGGAATAGTTACCAAAAAATTGAAAGTTTTTGAGTCAATCATACCCGGTTGCTTTTTGTAACATTGCACAGAAAGATTGACTTAGAAAAACCCAGACTTTTTCATTCTGCATGCCGAATACAATATTCTGATGTGAATTAATTTTTTGTAGTCACATTAAATCAGAAAGACCAAAATGATATGTATGATGTTCATGCCTTGCACGGGTGGCTTGGGGAGCTTCCTTCCTGTTCTCAAATGCGGTGGTTCTGAAAAAAAGTCGGAAATAAAGCTAAAGACATTGGTCTGCTCTTCTGACATTCAGAGCATTTCTTTTGTGATCTGGGCTATAAATCTAGACACAAGTGACCAAAGTAATTAAGAAAGTTTCTATAATTATCACCAGGTGGCTAATTACTCAAAACTCGGCTGTCAAAAATTGACGAGAATAGTCCCCGAAGACTTGTCACAATATTGCGGGAGGGTTATGAACAATCGGAACCAGTGAATCATTGGTCAAAGAGTGGTCAGGTCAGTGTGGTCCAATTCGCCTAAATCGCTCAAGATAATTAATGGCGTTCTTTTGTTTCCAGTCGGGAACATTTCGACCGCTCATATTGTCCGCACGAACCATTCATCACTTCCGTTTTGGCCTTTTGAATCCATGTCGATGATCTTGCAGTAATTGGAGTCACCACGGAGACAGTCACTTAAAATGGGGTGTCAAGAACGCCAAATAGGCACTCAATTTTTTTTCTTGGATAGTGGCATTCTTCACCCTGCTTTGCTCATAATGTTACCAAGGCTGGGCAGTGAAAGGGATGCCATTTCTTCTGCAGCCATCAGTTAACCCAGGGTTATGTCTAGGATTTCAGAAGGGCACGGTGCAAACTTTGTGAAAAGGACACTTCAACCTAGAAAAGGACACTTTTCATTTGCGACATTTCTACTAACGGAATTTGAGACGCTTGTCAGTTAAAAAGGTCTCTATAGCTCCAGTCAACAGCCAATTTAAGCCAGTTTCTAAGGTGATATGACCAAAAGGGACCATGACAGGGGGTCTGGGGGGTACTAAACCTTTTAAAAAAATTTTTTAAGGGCACAATAGTGCCCTAGGTTAAAAAAAGGGCATAGCGGCACCCCCTTTTAGCGGCACGGCGTGCCGCCGCTCTAAAATGGCCTAACCCTGGTTAACCTGTTGCACTCACCTTTTGGGAAAGAAAGGAAAGAACTCCAGATTTCTGTCTACTTCAACAACTCTGCCCCTCAACGTGCTAGTGGCGCCACCTTTTTTTCACCAGACACCTTAAATGACCATTCCTGAATGTTGCATGTGCATATTTGCTGCTTTTTGATGAGTAAATCATGCATGATTCTCATTCCAAAGTTGGCAAGTTGTATTTGCGTTAATTGCTGATGGGACTAGTTTTGGACAAATTGCCTTGAATTTAAAGAATATCCTGCAGTTTGCAATACTGAGTTAGAAAGCATCATAATTAATGGGATTTTTTAGGTCCTCATTCCAACATTATTTCATTTTTACTGGGCATCATTCGATTTGTTTGGCATGGGAGGAACACTTTATAATTCTGCCTAACATTGGCCAGAAAACTGGAAAATTTATATGTTTGTGTATCAACTGTTTATAGCCCAAAATCTGCAAAATTAACAAGTAGGCCTACAGGGCTGTATTTAGTGGGAGGGGCAAGTGGCAGTTGCCCCCCCCCCCAAGGCCAACCGAAAAACGTGACTTTCATGCGGATTTTGGGCAAA
>NMRB01002711.1:56370-92566 GCA_002633025.1 Notospermus geniculatus
AACCCCCTACCCCCCCCCCAAAGATGAAAAAGTGAAGTCTGGCAAAATATGCCTCTATGTTGCTAGAAACTTCCCTTCCTACAAGGTTTAAAGCATCACTTTTAATGTTTCTGTGTATATAAAGAGAAAAAATGAAGCAAACTTTCAATTAAAGCGAATCGAAATCGAAAAAATTTGATTTAGAAATAGAATTTGAAAGGGGACGAATTTTCGGGAAAAAATGTAAACAAACTTCTCCAGAATGTCAACAAAGAAATTTTCGTGCATTCTGATTGGCTGAATTTTGTGTTTACAAACACCAGCCAAATGTAAACAAAATCTGCTGTCGATTCGCTTTAAAGGATTAAGATTTCAAATAGAATTTATTTCACGTGAACAAAAAGAGAAACACAAGTACATGTCCATGGTTGCTTTTGCTAGACATGACCGATACACGAGGCAGTCAGTGATAGAACTATGGAGGGCTGTCCGGGTCATTTCAAGATGTGTATATTCAATGTATGGTGCCTTGGAATGATGAAGCCAGAAGGGTATCAAGGAACAAAATTTTGGCCATAAAATGAAAAACCCCTCCCCCAGATGAAAAAATTTCATCTTTTAGGCTTCAAATGTATTTTGAGACGGTCCCTTACAACTCGTAGAACTTGAAGATCAAGTTGTGTACAGTAGTTTTCAAGTGTTGTACGTATTCTTCTTCAAAAACTAGGCCTTTTTTGTCTGCGTTGAGGAAATAATGCTTGATGAAAATTTGATCTTGGTGTAAATATAATGAAGACCCATCAGTATACTTATGGTCTCGGGCGCCATTTAATTCCAGTATAAATACACAAGGCTGAAGTGAAACCAGAACAACTCCAATCTCGTACCCAGAGATTCGTTACGCTCGGGCCGAGGTTGACGGTCGCTACACTAATCTCTGGAGACGGCTGGCCATTTCACACCTTACGTGTGATTTGTGGTATCGTGCAATTTTAGACAGAATTTTAACCGCAGATGCATTGAAATAACTTGAGTATAAAAATGTTATACACAAAAATGTCCTTAGGAAGATTTTTATGAGGGATCGGTTGTATTTATTAAGGAAAAAGCAAAGCACTACTTGGCGCACCATATGCAGGCGCCGCGTAAAATTGTCAGAATCTTGACAAAATCTGCAGTGACGTCAGTAGGTCAAGTGATTTCGCGGCATCGTCCATCAAGCCGCTGTGCAGCGTTGACCCTTCAATTTCGGGATTTTCTCTCTTGCGATGCCTCTACAGGCTGATGCAGAGGCAAAGCTGATACTGGTACACCTAAAACATATACAGAACACCCGGCATTTTGACAGTTTTCACACGCAATGTACAACTCGTTTCAAGATACCCCGATATCCCATAATAATCAGCCCATGAGTAATGTTCTATTTTAAGATCAGTATTGACGCGGCGCCTGCCTGACCTCTGTATCGCACCATCAGTCAGCGCCACCATACAGCAGGTCAGGAAACCAGACTACAGGGTGGGCCAGAGAAAGTGTCCCTAGGGTGGGCCAGAGAAAGTGTCCCTTGAACAATAGCATTTCTATTGTTTCCCTATTGTTCAAGGGACACTTTCTTTGGCCCACCCTGTAGAGCGTAAGGTACGAGATTGGAACAACTCCAGCATCATCTGATATACCACTGTACTCCAGACCTGATGCTTGACCTTGAAAGGTCAGACAGAAGCTTAAGTGCCTCTTGACCTCAGTCGAGGACCATTGTCCTGTATGTACACAAGTCTCAAATGTGTGCTTTTCATCAGATTGTTTGCGATGGTCTCACTTCCTTTGTGGATCCCAGACAAACTCACGGCAGCAAATACTTCTCCATCGAATTTCTCCTTGGATAATTCTTCATTATTGCAAATAGATTTAACCGGTTGTAAATCGTTTTCATGATCTGAGCTGTCATTGGCTGCCGCTATAATTGTTTGATATGTCATGCTACATGTGTTGATCATAAATCTTGTGTTCACCATTACAGTTAACTCTGAGCTGGGATTAAATTTTTCTTCTTTTGGTCCATCTTGGCATCTCTGGCAGTGGTCAAATGGATTAACCCTTTCTTTACGACAGCATTCCCTTTCAAAAGAAATTGAGGTTATGTGTGTTCTCTTTAATGCCAATGGTTCCAATAATAATGCTGAAAGGGTAAATGTCGTCCTGGGTATATACAAAGATTACCCAGCATCTCAATCTTCGCTAAAACAATACCCTGGGTGCAGTTTCGGTAGCCGAACATCACCCAGCATCACGACACCTGGATTCAAGGTTGTTTCGCCCGTGGTCACGTGACCGCCTAACGAATGTCCTGAACAGTTACACTCAACAAATACCGCGGCGCGAGACCGCGAGATTCCCCAGGATTTCTAAATAGGACTCGTTTCTAGGCACTGATTGCGGATGCTGGGTATGTTAGGCTACCGAAAGTATACCCAGGGTATTGTTTTAGTGAAGATTGAGATGCTGGGTAATCTTTGTATATACCCAGGACGACATTTACCCTTTCAGCTCCAATAATGCAGGCTTCTTAATCTGGTGTAATGTTTCTAACTGTTCCCCACCTGTGAGTGTTCCTCTACTATTGTCTGACAGAATGCTGTGACTTGACAGTAGGGGGCACAGTAGGGGTCTGTCCATTTTTGCATTTACACCTATGAAAATTGGATCCGGGTTAAAAATTGCCAGGCTAATTTGGATCCAGGTTAAAAATTGCCAGGCTAATTTAGCTCACTTTTGAAAGGTGGGTCAGACCCACCGTGGATCCGGGTTTTAGCCCGGCTCTGATCGTAGGTGTGGACAGAGAAATGCCGGGTTACAACGTTTAGTGAGCCCACCGACAGGTGTCGTCATGCTAAAATTGAATGGGTGGTGTATCTATAAATAGCATAACCAGCGTTGGATATCTTAGGAGGAATAATAGGTGTGGACAGAAAAGTAACTGGATCCGGGTTAAATCTGAACCTGGGTCTGGAAAAATTTCTCAGGTGTAAATGCAGCTATAGAGGAATATGTTGATCCATCTGCCAATGTTTCCCAAACAGGGGAAACACTGTTATATGGAAACACTGGAAGATGTCACACCAGTATTCAAAGTAGCTTTGTACTGTTGCCCCTAACCACTAGCATGATGATCTTCCAGGGGACTCCCCGACTCCACAGAGCTGTAGTTGAAGACTCTGTTATCTTCTGAACAAATGAATCCCCTGAAACATGAAAAAATACCATAATGACACCCAGTCGCCTCGTCTCATTTTCTGAGGATTAGCGTAAAGTAAGAAGCTGACAAAACTTTGTGAAAAAAAACATTTTTTTCATGCAATTAACGTTATTGTCTCATAATGGAAATTATGATAATCAGGCTCGTTAGTTCATTAATGAGAAACTTACAAATTTTTCTGTGTCGCGTGGAATTTTTTTTTGTAGAAATAAAGATTATGGGATCAAGGGAGATAAGTTGGTCTCATTAACAACTTTTTCACATGTCAGATATTGTGATAATTTATGAAGCTGTCTCTCTGAAAAGGATCTTTATTCAAAGAAAAATATGCCATCTTGAATAGCGGAGTTAAGAAATCTCCAGAGGATCTCATAGATATATGAATAAATTATGCAAATTAGACCTATACTGGACTGCAAATAGTAGCCTTAAATAAATCGGATCTGATGTCTATAAATCATGAGTACATGTGATGCTTTATGGGCTGTTGTCATAATTAAACCATCTGGGAGGAGATGGGAAATTATAAAAATGTTGATTTATTGGGATTTCTACATAATACCTTGAACCTGTCTAGGGTTTAAATAGCGTTGTTTATTAATATGGGGATATAAAAATGTCAATTTGTGCCAGCCTCTTTTGTTAATGACGCTTAATGATATTCATCTTTTGGGCTATAAAATCTTGATGTGAATTTTGTCATTTTAAAAGTTTCCATCGCTGGTTGTGTGATGGAGTGCCATGATGATGTTGCTGAGAAATATATTCAGGTTCTGTTCATTAGAGGGAAGTAGATAGAATTACAGGCCTGCTTTTATAACCGAAGCCATTGATTTCCAGTTGTTTGCACTTATCCCTGAATCTCAAGTGTTAAAATGTGAGATGACCCGTTCCCCTTCACTCATGGTCAACCATACCACATGCTTGTTCCAATTTTCTCTGGTAAATCATTTTCGGCAGCACTGTTTGGGAAAAAATTCCCGAAAAACACTTAAAATATGGGTACTTTGAATGACTTCTCCCAAAAATTCTTAAAAAGGGGATCAAAGGTTCTCTTCCCAAAAAAATAGTAAAAAGGGGTATGAAAGTCCTATTCTCAATCCCAGCGACGAGTAATCCCTCCCGCTGTACACGCGTCTTTCGGGTCAGGCAGCGCTTTATCATTTACCCCGGCATTTACCTACGAGTACCTCGTGTAGTGCATCATATCCGAGCGTCATTTCGTTCCTCCCGAAAAAGGGGTCAAAATATCTTGGTTCCTTCCATTAGGGGGTCTAATTGGATGAAAAAAGACCGCAGAAAGGGGTGGAAAATTTCCCTTGGTTCCTTCCATAAGGGAGTCCTTTTCAAACTCAGGAACAAGCATATGTGTACCCTAAAATTAAGGAGTGGGGGGGGGCTGGGCCCCCCTCCCCATGATTTCCATCACGTAGCACAATTTTGACAAGGCCCTTTATCCCATCAGTTTAACAGCTACTGGATGGTGTGAATCAAGTCTAGTAAAAGCTTTCACTCCAGTTTTGTATAGAACGTTCTAATGCATTTGTACAGCAGAAATAAAGTAAAAGCATTTACCGGTACTTGCATTTATTCATAAACCCATTGACTGGTATTCATAAAAGTTAGCAAATGCTTTTTCTCAAAGGGAGACTCCACTTGTAAACTTTTGAATTTTTATCAATCCATGGGGACTGTTGCCATGAGTTATGTGATGTCACTAGTGTCAACAGGCTGACGACCTTTGTAGTGAATGAGCTAATACTGTGACTGCCTAGGCCTATTGGTTGTACCTTCATAAATATGCATCAGTAGTTGCATCATATGACATCACATGTGCTGTGCAGTGATACGCTTGAGATGTAAATAAAATACTTAAAATGATGAGTTTGCTGATGTTAAAAAAATGCGACATGTTGCAGATATCAATGAATTTGAATGTATTAATGATATTTCAAAAATTCAAAATTTTACACAATGAATGGAGTCTCGCTTTAAGATTTGCACAGCAAGGTCTAAAAATGGAGTCTCACTTTAAGATTTGCACAGCAAGGTCTAAAAATGGAGTCTCACTTTAAGATTTGCACAGCAAGGTCTAAAAATGGAGTCTCGCTTTAAGATTTGCACAGCAAGGTCCAAAAATGGAGTCTCACTTTAAGATAGGTCTATAATGTAAATTTAGTGCAAAACTTGAAGAAAACGAATTTGCTAGCTTTTATGAATATCAGCCAATAACTGGGCAGCTTTCATAAGCCAGCATACAATGCAAAAAAGCTACTTTTGTGGCGAGTTTTTAACTGCTTTACTCGCCGGACACTTGTGTGTTTTCATTGGTGGCCGCCTGACAATGATTAGTCATTCCGCATGTATCTCCCACATGTTATTGATAATCACTCCATCACACTGATCACTTATGTCATGGCAGTCGTTGATCGATTCATTGAGGAATTGATTGACAGGCGTGTGCATTTGACCGTTCAATCTCGGCGCAAAATGGCGAACGGAAGATTACGCCACCTGCGTCTGATCAGGCGTCAATTGTTCCAGGCTTGGAGATGATTATCTCGATATACTTGGAATTGGAAGAATAATTACTCCATAATTGTGTTCTTAGACTCTCGATGTCATTGCAAGGAGTTGCGACTTTTTTTTACTTTTTGCATCCGCTCTTGCTATATATACACTATTTGCATTTGTATTTCCTATTTTAGCCAATTGAGTCCAATGGGGTACCGGCAGCACAAAAGGAGGCACTGATCATCAACCAGGACCCATGTTCCCGAAACCGTGCATTTTCCCAGTTTTAACGACATCGTTAACCTTACGACGGCTTCGGGAACATGGGCCCTGGTTAAAACACAAGTGCGCATGTCATCAGGCGTCGTGCGTCATTCTGATGTTACAAAAAAATGCGTCACTCACAACCCATGACGTCGATCATTATAATGGCCTGTTGTTTGCCCAAAAATGGTCAACTTTATTGATTAAATTCATCATGTTCCCTCAGAGATTTTTGCTCAAAAGCAATAAGATATATTTTAGCAGTTCTGTACTTAATGATAGAAAGGTAAAATTAGAAATTGAGTGCAATGTTTTAGTTATATTTGGGCTAGAAACAGGGTGTGCTATTCAGAATTAATTGGAAAACAACGTTAGCCTCACTTTCAATGATGCAGCTCTGACCTGGTTGATAGTCAGCGCCGTGTCGCTGACTATCGGTACCAGTACTGACTATCGGTGTCGGTACTGCCGGTATCTCATAAATACAGCCTTGTTCTCGTATGCCAATGCCAACCACTTGAAGGTGGGTATCAGATGTTTCTACATCCAAGTTTCACAGCTACATTGAGTATAGCTCTCCCACCGTCTCCCTACTGCCCGGAGGGATACATCAGATGCGACCATCTAGTCCCATCCAGCCATGCCCCTCAGCGACATTAAATCCTGCTGTCATTCTCCTCCCTTCGGCCACCCTACGGCTGCATCATAGCGATCGTCGACCTGGGTAGAATACAGCACATCCATAATGACCAAACGCGCATAAACTACCCAATAGTCCTAACGATATTAGGTCAGAATTGAGAAATTCATTTGGTTATGAAATAATGACGCACCCGCTAGATGCAGTGGCTGCAGGTTGTTGTGGGCACCAGTGCTGTGTGCAGAGTAGACTCACTTTGTGAGAAGCACTAATGTCTGTCTGTCTGTCTGTTCTCTGGCTTTTACCATCACTAAATTTACCAGGGTTTCCACCAGAAAAAATATTTAGGGGGGCACAATCCGGGTGCCTCCGGCTTAAGTCGGGGGTCTTGGGGCCATCCCCAGAAATTTTTTTCCAGAAGCCCAGAAATGCATTTTCTAAGCATTTCAGGGCTTAAAGCGTCCTGTGTACAGGTCTTTATTCGACTGTTGTATCTCTCGAATGAAAATAAGGGCAATTTAAAGACAATGCTCTGCAATTATGGGGGGAGCAAGCCCCCCTTCAGATCATGAAAGGGGGCAGCCCCCCTTGCCCCCCCCCTCTGGTGGAAACCCTGACAGAAACATTCTGGCCGTAATAAAAGACATTGATTGTGAGAGAGTTTGTTTGAGAAGAACTCGGAAGGTTTCATAAATTTAGAATCTACCTACATGTATTCCACCTGAAATAGATTTTTCAGAACCTGCGAGAGATGGACGGGAAGCCAGTGATACTTAATAAACATGATTAATTAGCTCTGGTCACCATGACCCCAGCATCGAACCAACCCCCCAGCGCCAACATTATGCATCCACGATGACCAAACACGCGTAAACCACCCAATATTCATCTCCACCGACATTAGGCCAGAATTGAAAAATTCATTTCATTACAAAATAATGATGTGCCTGGCAGATGCGTCGGCTGTACGCTGTGGTGGACATTGGATTTCAGCTAGAGCGGTCTTTCGTATTGGTTTGACGGCCAAGAAAAACAGGCTACCGTCAGGTCATATGGTCCCCTCTCATGAATGACAATTTTTAGCCTCGGGATGTACATAGAGTTTGACAAGCAAAGTTCTATAATAGGCACTTTGAAATTTAGGCCAGACTTTTTTTATTCCTTGTTTCTCGAGTGTTTTTGAGGAGAAATGTTTGAGGAGGGCAAGTGCAAGCAACTGCAAGCGAGGGTTGGCATTAGTGAGGTTTCGCATGTCTGCCCATGAATTGTGAAATTTGACTTTGTCGATTTCTGTAATTGTTGTCTGCTGTCATCTTCGGTCTTTTTCTGTGCGCATTCCGACTCATTTTGTTGTGCCGGGTCACATTTTTGAGGGTACTTATTTCTTCAAAATCAATAAAAAAAACCCATGAAATTATAGGAAATGGCCCTTTTCTGTTCCTTCGAGGATACCAGCATTGTACCCTTAGTACCTCTGGCGAAAACACTGCCATGGCGTGGGTCTCAATCTCAGTCTCACAGTCCCTTCAAATCAAATGGGGAACCCGCATGACTGCAGATGGCGCAGCAAGTATAAGATCCGAATGACGTACTGACGTCACTTTTCTCACTGTTGACGTCGCGCCGTCAAAGCATGTGTACATTTTTCTACACAATTTTCCGTGCAAATTTTCCCCAAAGACGTTGTCAATATTGGCATCCTGTGGCATTTCTGATAAAACAGAGCAGTAATATATGGACAACTTTGAACATGAAATAGGGCCGTGTAATTTAATCAAAATTGAACCAAACAGACTGGTTTATTTTGGGGCAAGAAATAAATGGAAATACTGTTAGAAAACAGGACTTCCGGGTCTTACAGTGACAGCGCCACGTCGTGGCATAGTTCGGCGGGTTCCTCATTGCTTCCCCTCCATTTAGCACCCTTGAAGATACCAAATAGTAGATCCTGTTGTATAAAACCCAAAAAATCATATACAGCTGTTTGCGGTGAATTTCTTTTACATACATTGTCCTTTTCAACACATTATTTCACCGCAAAGATAACCTGTCCATTTTTCTACAAATTTCTCAGATATCAGTTTCCCTCTTATTTGAAATTGTGATGTGGTAACATGCTGTTCTTGGCAATTTTGTTTTTCTGAATCCAATACTGGATCACACTTGGGGATATGATGCATATTATGATACTGCCCTTTCATTGAATGGATACTTTTCAAAGGCAATTATGCCTTTTAGTATATTTTATGAAAAGGAACTGAATATTACGTATTTTATTAAGTATTAATGCCCGTGTGCTGAAACATGTGAAACCTTGCATAAATCCATACAGTACTGAAAAATAAAGTAGTTATTGCGTATTTTTGTAGAAATCTCATGCATAGTTCCATCAAAAAACAGTAAGGTGGCTTATCATTGGTCTTAACGATGTGACGTGAATTCGTAATATAGGGTACGATGGACCAAGAATATTTGTCTTTGTGATGAAGATGCTCCCGCATCCCATTGGAAGGCACAATAGCGCAAGGAGGCATCGTGGACATGATCAAAATCGTGCAGTCATTATTATTTGTGATTCCTGAGTGTTTCGCTCCGAGTTGGACAAACGTGCTCTGCTCCTCTCATCACTTGGTAGGTCGTCGGGGAAAGCTGCATTTCTTTTGCAAGATACTCACACCAGACCCCGGCATCATCTTGCCCATTACTTAATGGAACGTTCCGATGCAGTGAATGGTCAATTTGGCCACTCGTAGCATTCCCAGAATACACTTGAGTCATCCGCGCGAGCTGCCTAAAGAAATAGGCGTTGAAAGTTTCAGCACTAATGCACATTGTCTTGGCGTTCGGGCACCGCGTGGAGTGGGCAGCATATTGATGTCACCACTTCTTCCTGTGGAAAACACCTCCTTGCATCACAAGTGTCCAAGGCAGGTCTTCTTGTTTGGCAAACGGGTCGACAAGGGCTTTTCTTGTAAAAATCATTACAGTCATGGACAGAGTGATGTTTCTTTGTCCAGGACGTAAAAAGTGAACGAAAAAGTTATAAAACTGCTGAGATCTAGGGCTTAATATTGTAACTCATACTTCTGGTAGCTCGACTCGAAAGTGCCAGCCTGAAGAAGACCCCGGTTGGGGTCGAAAATTTGCTAAATTTCTGGAGGATGACTTCGGTTATTATATTGCTATTGTAAAGTATTTTCTGCTTAGCTTTTATTTGAGGTTTTACATTAGCTTTTATTTGAGGTTTTACATTAGCTTTTATTTGAGGTTACATTAGCTTTTATTTCAGGTTTTACATTAGATTTCAAACACTTGAAGATTTTGTTGTGAGGGGAATGTGACAAATGCTCTGGGGCCTGTTTCAAAAAATGACTTTAAGCTAATGGTACCTTTAACAAAATGGAAAATGCATTGAAGTTAATGGTACCATTAGTTTAAAGGAGCACGGTATTGGATCTCAAAGAATGCGTTATTTGACTGCCGACGTAGAGGGAGCCACCTAGCGGTAGTAAGACGAATTACAAAATGCACGTAGTAATCGGGTCAACTCGCCGACAACGTAGTTAGTCCCTGAGTTGGAGAGTGGCACGGTGGCGCCGTCTGTCGAGAAAAAGTGGCAATACCATGGTCCTTTAAGTCATTTTATGAAACAGGCCCCTGGTGACCTATCCTATCTGTTCTCGACCTATGAAATTTACTAATCCTCAATTTCAACGGACGCTGACGCCAAGATCTTCCTCATAAAAAAAATTGATCGGCACAGCGAGCGGAAAGTTTGAGAAATGCCCGAGGGAGCATCCTGTACCATAAGAAGCAAAACTTACCTATTGTTTCTCCACAACCCAATTCCATGGCTTGTCTTCTTAATATCGTCAACTTCCTTCCACTTTTTCTATGATCTAAGTTGATAAAGCGAACAGAGGAAAGTGCCAAAGGCCTCCGCTGCTGAGCCTACCGGTTGCGGCAGATCTTTCAATAGAATTTCCTTGGCTGCAGAACTTTAAAAATTTTCTCTTCTCCTCCCATGCCTGCCTCTAAAGTGGCTTTATATATTGTCAACCTTGTATAGGCCTAGTTTCGTGTATCATCTTTTGTTCCTGATTTTAGGCCCTCTCCCTTCTCGGAGTTTTTATTGCGATTCTCCATCATGTTTACACCAGTTAGGACAAAGCCTTTTGTTGAGCGATGGGTTGTGCGTTTCAGAGGGATCATTACATATGCCACTGTCATGTACCAACCCTTCTTTCTTTTATGATTTCTGTGGGATAAGTTATTAAGTATAAAAAAGTTTATAGCTCTGACAAACAGCGAGTTTCTGATTGGCCATACCGCAAAATCACTGCAACAGAATGAGGAACCTGCATGCCGTTTATCTCGACAGGTCGGCGCTGCGAGCGTGCAACCAAAGCGACATCATTGACATCATTTTAAGTGATGACGTTGCGTCATGAAAAAACAAGCTGTACATTTTTCTACAGGAATAATGAGATAAAGACATTGCCATTATCGCCATCCCACCTCTTCATTTTAAGGAAAAAAGTGCCAAAAAATGCAGAAATTTTCATCTGCTACAAGATGATGTAAATTTTAGTGCCAGGCATCCGAAACAAAAGGGTTGTTTTCACGCCAGAAATAAATGGAAATAACGTTAGGTCGCAGCGCCATGTCGTGACGTTAGTTCCTCCAGTTCCCCATTATGTGTATCAGAGAAAGTTAACATTACAACTCTTTCTTTTCAACATTTATTTCTTTGGGATAACTGCTTTAATTGCCAGATGAGTGATTATTTTGGGACGGTAGATCACAGCTGAAGTACTGCTTGTGTCTTCATTGTACCTAAAAACAGTGGAAAGTTGGGGATGAATTTAGAATGGTATCATGAAATAACATTTTGTATTTTTCTCTAAAACTAGTAAAACCGAAACAGAGAAAATCCTGAAAATCTCGAACTTGCGCAATTAGTTTATTTTGTGTCTGAAAAACAGAAGTGAGATGTTCGTGAAAAGTGAAGTGCTTTTGTTGAGATGAAAACGTACTTTGGCATACGCTGCATGAATTAGAAAACATGTCAAGGGGAGTTCTTCTCATTGTAAGGGAGAAATCCCCCGTGCCAACAACAAACGGTGAACACACAAACAAATCCTACGCCTCATTCAAGAGATTCAGCGGCAATTTTGGAAACCCACTTCATAATCTTAAGCTTTACACTGTCCGTACCAAATCCCTAACATGACAGTGGATTCATAGAATGTGTCATTTTTCATGTCGACTGACAAATTTGGCATGAAATGCTCAGATTGCAAATCTTCCCAACGCTTGCTGCATGCCGCAAATAATCTTTTTAAGATACCCTGGATCCGGAAACTGATCGCTTTGGCTGTGGGTACGATTATTCCAGAAGAAAAAAGACAATTTTTACCCAAGGATGATTTAAAACGACCAGGCATTATTTACTCCCATATCTTGTAGAAATCTTGGTTTGATAGCCACCAGCTAGACAGGTTGTAAAATGATGATCTGATTTCCAATAATTTTGCCCGTATTTGTGTCTTGGCAAAAATCTCTATTTTTGGTCTTGGTCAAAACTTTCTTCGGTGACGGCATGTGGTGTGAAAGGGGGAGTAACGTTGGTGAAGTTTTGTCGAGAGCCTTTAATTTCCTTTCCTTGTGGATAATTTATAATTCTGCCTCAGCTTTTTCACTACTCGCAGGGTACTGATGGACGCCTCGTTTAACATAGGTCGTTGAACCATCTTTTTTGAAGATGGGGATTTGGCCTAGTGGTTAAGGCGTGCTGCCTCTTAGTGCTGGCGATTGATGCCTAATGCGAGGGTCCGTGGGTTCGAATCTGGTAGGAAGCAATGTCTTTCACCTTAGAACCCGTTTCTATTTCATGTTCTTTAATTGTATTTCCTGTATATGTGACCCCTTGCATAACATAAGCCGTGGTTACACCTGTCTGAAAAAGCCCGGATTTTTCTTGAGCATGTAGGCGGCATGTATGGATTTTAAAAGCCCAGGCTTTATTTAGACACGGCGATTCATAGGTGTAAACGCAAAAAGCCCGTGCTCAGCCCGGACTATTATTATATGTAGTGTAAACAAGGTAATTAAAACTGTTTGGACTACTCTCAGGGTACTGATGGACGCCTTGTTTAACATGGGTCATTGAACCATCTTTTTTGAAGATGGAGATTGGCCTAGTGGTTAAGGCATGGTGCCCCTTAGTGCTGGCAATTGATGCCTAGTGTGAGGGTCTGTGGGTTCGAACCTGGTAGGAATGTCTTTCACCTAAGAAACCCGTTTCTATTTCATGTTCAGCTTTTTCACCCAGGCAGGCCAAACAGCCTGGCTCTTCTGGATGCCACTGCTGAACTGAAGACAATGAGAAATGATTGTAATTCTGAGTTTGAGTTGGATTCTTCTTTCGATCCAAGACATAGTCAGCATTTTCTGCTTGATGTAACTAGCAATTGAATCACCTGGCCTCTTCTTCTGGCCAACTCTTGTCAACTTGAAAATTCCTTGGATCAAAAATTCCCTTTATACACTGACCAAAGGTATGAACCGTCGTTAGTATTCTGGTAGCAGCCGAGTTGTGTTTCCCGTGGGCTAATGGTTCTCCACGATGAGCAACTCAAGAGTCCAACAGTTGCGTGTTTGGGGCATTTGTATGCATGGCATCAACACTAAGAAAAATCTGTGCACATTTACACAAGGTCTGAGCAGTTTTTTATTCGTCGCCTACAAAATGTGGATTGAATTATTCGAGGCTCTGCAAATGTTTAATGGAACAGGGTGTTGGACAGAACCTGCCCTGGTGAATGACATCTATGATCAGTTGAATCCATCCTGTAAGGAAATCAGCTTTGTTAGGTTTTCCTAGCTTTCTGTCCTGACTTCGCAATGTTGGACTCCACCAAGGGTAATCGTGAAACCCATCTTCAAAGGGGACAGATGCCACAAATGTCTTCACCCTTTTCCAGTTTGCCTCACAATGGTAAGGGTTAAGGTCAGTGTTCATAAAAATTATTTGGGGGCAAATGAGGAGGGAAATTTTTGTTTATCCTGACAGGTCGGCGCTGCGAGTGAAGTGATGTTAGTGACGTCACTGACATCATTTTCGGTGTTAACGTTGCGTCATGAAAATGTGATCTGTACTACATTTTTCTACAGGAATAATGGGACAAAATGTATGCATTTATTGGTATCATATTTCGCCGTTTTAAGGAAAAAAGCAATGAAATTAGAGAAATTTTCATCTACTACAAGATGATGCAAGTTCTACTGTCAGGTGACCAAACAAACGGGTTATTTTCATGCCAGAAGTAAACTGAAATAACGTTAGAAAAACGAAATTCTGGTCACAACGCTCGCAGCGATGCCGTGTGGTGCTAGTACGGCGCCCTCTTCATTGGGAAGGGGCGAAATAGGAGTAGACTGATGCCACAGTTACAGCCCCATCCTCTTTGACAAAACCACTAACAGAATTAGTTTTAGAACAAAATGGACATACCCTTTCATCTACAGTTCTCAAAATATTTCATCAGAAGTGTAAAAATCCTGATTGTTCTAATTGTATTCTTTGTTATTGTCATCATCCTAACTAAGTTGTCCTCCAGTTGTTTTCTTCAACTCTTGTCTGATCCAATCTGATCATGCATGCAAGGCTACCTCATCCAATACTTTCATGAATTGCGCACACAATACCCACAGATTGGGAAATCTATACGCATTTACTTTGGTAGGTTGGTCATGGTTACCAAGTTTTTTATTTTCCAAACCCGATGATTGCAACTTGAGGCCTCAAGATCTTCAATCTGACATTGATGACAATGGGGGCAGTGACAAGACTGTTGTCTGACCACACACTAACAATATGGCTTTGAGTGGTTCAAGTGTTGACTGTTGACGGTTGAGTTCATTTTCAAATAATGTTTCTGTCATCAGTGACCACCGTTTTTTGTGGTGTACGTATGAGCAGTTGCGATTTTAGACAAATTTTGTGAAAAGCTGTAAATTGTTGGTTGACTTCAGTATTTATCTCTATAAATAAATCATTCAGATTTCTTGTTCTTCTTCTCTACAAAGCCAAACATGACAAAATTGATGGAATACAAAATATTTACTCAAAAATCAGAAACTCTCTTAGCCACTCACGCTGAAAGGGTAAATGTCATCCTGGGTATATACAAAGATTACCCAGGATCTCAGTCTTCACTAAAACAATACCCTGGGTGTAGTTTTGGTAGCCGAACATCACCCAGCATCCGCAATCTGTGCCTAGGAACGAGTCCTATTTAGAAATCCCGGTGAATCTCGCGGTCTCGCGCCACGGTACTTGTTGAGTGTAGCTGTTCATGACATTCTTCAGCCAGTCACGTGACCATGGGCGAGACAACCTCGAATCCAGGTGTCATACTACGATGCTGAGTGATGTTCGGCTACCGAAAGTAGGGTATTGTTTTAGTGAAGATTGAGATCCTGGGTAATCTTTGTATATACCCAGGACAACATTTACCCTTTCAGCGCCACTCACCCTTAAATAGTGACTGGTTTCGCAAATCTGACGAAATGAAGTATGAAATACGAAATTGGACTTCATTTCCATGACGTAATGTATTTCAGGAGATGTTCATCTCCACTATGAAATGGAAATTTACAAATTCAAGATGAACCAAAACTCTCTTGGTCTTACATGATATGCTAAAAGACGCACTGGCAGCAGAGACGTTTGTGGTAGCAACCACAGAAATACATTAGGCTGGAAATGAAGTTGAATTTTGTATTTCGTACTTCATATTTCATCAGATTTGCAAAACCTCACTATTATTTCAGTGTCTTACAACATTTTCTCAGTTCAGGGATTTGAAATGATGTCAGACCCACCTCTGACACTGCCAATGACATGATAATCTACTTATATCCTGTATATGACACGGCATCCTGTCGATGACACTGCAGACTAGTCCTTGACATCCTCAGCCAGAGGCGACGAAGGTTGTGACTGCACCCTTCTCCCCTTATCATACTCACTACCTTGTCGTTTTCACTGATATCCTCATACAGTATATGTTTTGAAGGGAAAATTTTTTGCCAACAGAAAATGTGGAGAACTGAAAACAAAAGGGCATTGAAGTCCACTGTCTCGGACGCGACATTCTTTCACTTATTCAGTGCTGTTTCTGCGAATTTTGGACCACAGAAAGATGTAATACCCTGCATCATGTCAGGCCCTTGTCCTTCTATGACCCTGGTATGAATTAAGTTCATTGTGAAAGGCATTGTTTGCTAATTTTTACGTCACGGATGTGACATCAAACATGTCAACTAATTAGCAAACAGTGCACTAATTACGAATCGCAACGAACTTTAATTCATACCAGGGGTATAGAAGGACATGAGCCTCACATGATGCAGGGTACTTAATGGTCCTTTGGTGCCATGAGTTGCAGAGACCGCACTGACTAAGCAAAAAAATACCACGAATTTGACCGTGGACTTGCCCAAATGTACTTGGCCAAATTTAAGAAGTCAATCTCCAGAATTCACGAATTTTCGACCACAACCGGAGTCTTTTTCAAGTGGAACTTTACAATCTGGAGATTGACTTCTTGTTTATTATCATTTAGTGTGTCAATTTTGTGCTTTTTGTACCTTGGCCAAATTTAAGAATAGCTACCATTGCCAAAGGGGGAAAGGCAGAGTGTTTCTTCCAGGCAAGTTTGTAGTTTGAGTAGGCCTTACTGCAGAATATTCAGAACTTTCTGTTTGAGTGTATGAAGAGGGGTGAGACCAAAGCCCAGCTAGCTGTGGGGGATGAAGCTTTAAAGCTACCAGCACACGTCACCACTTTCTTTGCTCATACAGGCAATTTTCGTAGTCTGCAATTTTTATGGCGATTGCCGGTTTGCAGTAGACGTCACCACTCAGTGGCCTCGTGCGCTGCTGATGGCCACGTATCACCACAACTGGCAACTACGAGCAATTTTCGTGCTGAGAAATCGAACCGGTTTGATTTTCGGCAACTCGTGGTCACCACAGAATTTCTGTGGTGATGTGAGTGGTTGTTGCTGGCCACAGCACACTTGGCCATTTTCGTGGCGACCACAAAAACTGCCTGTATGAGCAATGAAAATGGTGATGACTGTGTGCTGCAGGCTAAGGATTCTACCATATGTAAGAGTTGAAAGAAAGGACAGACAAGTAGGAACATTTCTGTCCCTTCCTCAGGCAGCATTTGCCAAATAGGCTACCCTTGCAGTGAGAGGAACTTTGGGATGCACAGAATGTGACCCTCCTGACAACTGCCATGGTCATCATACTGGAGCATCTACGCCTGACCTCTTTGAGATGTCAAAGATGGGCGAGAAAATGACAATGTCAATGGGCTGCGTCTTTTGTTGGGAAATCATGTAATTGGTCAGTTATCGATTTCGTGTCAAAGGCAGCATCACATTTGTTGGAAAGTCCCCAGAAATGAATGGGAAAATTTAACGGATTAGTTTGCTGCGGAAATATTGAAGATAAAGCTCATCTTTGGCTACTGACTCATTCGGGAGCTGACCATTGCATATTATTCTATTTTGTTTCCCGGGTCTCCCAAGTCCTGGTCAGCGTGGCATGAGTGACACGTTACATTACGCGGGGAGATAAATCTTCTGGATGATTCGACGTGGCATTGGAGCCGATTCTGTGTGAAGGCTTCTGATGAGGTACATCGATGTTGACCATTGTATAGTCGTTGAGATTGGTGCCATAAAATAAATTTGCATCCACCCTAACCCTACCACAGCAAGGATTAGAATATGAAATAGAAATCGGGTTTCAAAGGTGAAAGACATTGCTTCCTACCAGATTCGAACCCACGGACCCTCGCATGAGGCATCAATCGCCAGCACTAAGGCCGATTGATCAGAACAACAAGGATTAGAGTGAAACACTTACAGATTTTCAATAATTGTGACCCTCCACTACAAAACCAGTCGGAAGTCGCACAGAAAATGGGCCTAAACGTACTGAGATGACACCAGGAGATACAGGAAGAAATAGAATCACTCAGACTTCACAATAGACAGACAATACTGAAATTGACAGATAATTCAGTCCCAACCTGCCAACCTCAGAGAGACTTCGACTAGTTTTGTGGTGGATGGTCACAATTCTGACTCCCATGTGCTTTGTAAGCCAAATCTCCCGAGTCAGAAATGAAAATTTCAGAGATATTAGTCAGTTTTAGGCGTACAACAACATTTTATGACCCGTGCCAGCAAAATGAGTCGGAATGCGCAGAGAAGACCCAAAGTGCACCAACGGATTGTTGATTTCAGTACTGTCTGGCCATTGTAAAATTTGACATTGTAAAATTTCTAGAGTTGTTCTCTGGTGTCATGTTGAGTCTTGTTTCTGTCGCATTCCGACTCATTATGCTGGCACGGGTCACATATGTGACCTGGCACAACAAAATGAGTCGGAAGTCGCACAGAAGAAGACCGAAGGTGGAACCAGACCGCAACCACAGAAATCGACGTCCAAGTCAAATTTCACAGTGGGCAGACAGTCCTGAAATCAGCGAACCGTTGGTGTCACCTTGGACATGTTGGGTCTTCTTATGTGCGCATTCCGACTCATTTTGTCGTGCCGGGTCACATTTAGTGAGGATTCTTCCATTGTTAAAATGCAACCTCAAACAATCGATGCACCGTCTCTGTCAAATGTTACAGCACACCCCAATATTTGTCAGAGATTTCCACCTCTGCAGATCATGTCACTCTCATTCCCCCGCTGACGTGTAGCACAGCCATGGCCAAAATTATCAGCTACAACTTGTACAACATCGTTGATGGTATCCCAGAGGTCATTAGCAATGTTTGCCGAGGCGATGTTACCGAGTGTACCAGGTTGTCATGTCCGAAATTATTAGCCTCGACTGTCTCGAAGGATTATCTAATCAACAGTGATCCCCACGTTCCCGTGTAATACACTGCTTGTGTGTCGATCTGGGTGATTGTTTTGTGATGGTAAAAATGTTCAGGGGATTAGGGGACCATTTCACAGATGGCGTAATTCAGAGGGGAAAGTTCAAGTACGGTGTCAAAAATCCCTGTTTACATAAGAATATTTCTGTACCGTTGGCAGACGCGGATCCAGGGGCACACCCAGCCCGTGCCCCCCCCCCCCATTTTTCGGTGACCAACGTTAGAAAAAATTGCCCTTTTTCAAAGTACCATAGTATTGCCTTGTAATGTGTCCCTCAGATGCTGGGAAATCGCACCAATGGCCTTCTAGATTTCAAAATTTTCTGGGGGAGGCCCACCAGACCCCCACCGTGGCTTCGCACCTTCGGGCTCGCCTTCATCGGTCTGCCTGTGGCCTTCTGTGCCCCCCTTTACCAGAATCTTGGATCCGCCCCTGGTTGTCCCAATGTAAAATTTAATTTGAGCAAGCCATGGCATAGGACAGGGATAGGGACAGCATCACCAAAAAACTTGCTTTTCTGGTAGATTTTGGCACAATAATGGCAAAAGTACAGTGCCATTGCCCCTTGCCCCACCTGAAAGTGCCCAATATCCCCCTCGACAAATTTTCTAGCTCGCATCCTGCAAAGCTCAAGAAGCACTGTGCAAAATGATGATGTATCGTATGCTTTCCCTTACAGTGAGTTTCACAAACATGAATTTATTGAGGAGCATTGATAGCCAACTGACGTCCGCGTTCAGCAAGCGGCAGGTCCGGGTTCGAATCCAACCTGGGCCATATGGGATTTCATTCCCGGCTCTTCATGTCCATCGCACGGGACAGTAAGCCATGGTGCCTTGCACCTTACTTGTTTCTTCGCAAAGGCAAGTAAAAACCCCATCCAAGTGAGGAACATGAGTAGCTTGTGATGGCCTCTTCTGCACTTAAAGGAGCAAGGTATTGGATCTCAAATGCGTTATTTGACTGCCGACGTAGAGGGAGCGACCTAGCGGCAGTAAGACGAACTACAAAAATGCATTACGAAATGTACGTAGTAAATCGGGTCAAATCGCCGACAACGTAGTTAGCCCCTGGGTTGGAGAGTGGCGCCGACTGTCGAGAAAAATTGGCAATACCGTGGTCCTTTAACAGGGCCAATGCTATGGCTTTGGCCCAGATAGAAAAATCAAATATAAAATACAAAACTCATGTTTATGTCTGGGTTCCAAGTCAAAACCATCAGCCTTGTTGCTAGAGTGTCGAGAAGAACCCCCATCCACACAAAGAGGATCACTTATAAACGGCATTTAACCACAGCACGGAGAATAAAGTCAATTATGTTAGAAAACTGATCTAGAGGTTTAAAATGTTCAGGTGACAAAACAGTGTTGAACAGGAAAGTCGAGTCGGTGTACTGTTGGTTATATGCCAGCAAAAGTCAGGAAACAATTAACACCGGGTGACTTGATGGCTTCCTGTGTTACTTTACCTCTTCAATGTGCTTCTTCCTGGTGTATCAACTGAACGTACAGTACAGAATACAATTGACCTACCGTATCCGTGTACATCAAGCGGAATGTACGCTCCAATGGGGAACCGGCCTGGCCAAAGGAGGCGCTGGGGAACAACTCAGTTTTAACACAAAAGCACAATGAAAACGTCATTGACGTCGCGCATCGTTGGTGACGTTATGTGCGATGCGTCATTCAAAATCAATGACATTGCTCTTCGGTCTGTTGTTTACGCTAAAAGAGTCAGTTTTATCGATGAAATTCAACATGTTCCCCGCTTGAATTTTCATTTGAAATCATTCAGATACATTGAGTCAGTCCTATACTTGATGATAAACGTGTAAAATTTGAAATTCAGTGGACTACTTCAGGTATATTAGGGCTAGAAGTAGGGTGTAGTTTCAGAATTAAATGGCAAACGTTGGCTTGACTTTCGACGTCACAGTTTTAACTGGCAAATAACGTTGGCTTGACTTTCGACGTCACAGTTTTAACTGGCAAATAAAGTTGGCTTGACTTTCGACGTCATAGTTTTAACTGAGTTGTTCATCAGCGCCATGTCACGGATTAGTTCCGCCGGTTCCTCATTCATTGCGTATGGGTATGGGTACTTAACGTGTCTCTTCCGCATGACCTCCGCACACCACACGTGAAGTTACGTCTTCATGCAACCAAGGCGCTGCGCGGCATCTGCGGGAGGATGGTACCTGCATGACGTAGCACATTGTCACAGTGCGGAAGGTACATGTAGTTCAGTTTGCAGAGTATTGCATCTGCTTCTAAGCTGAAACCTTTAAATTTACTCCACCTTCTTTACTGATCGAGATTTTGTGATGAGCTTTTGGTCAGGGTCAGACTTGCTGAGTGTTAACACCTGTACCTTTCTGAAGTCTTTCGTGACTAAAATTCAATTCCCGCTGTATCTGCCATGACCAAGACAAGCGCTGAACATCCCTGTCAAACAAATCACCAAGTCTTCTAGACAAAACCTTCCAAATTTAGTCCACCCCGTTTTCTGATCGAGATTTTGTGGTCAGGGCCAGATTTGCTGAGCATCACCTATATAAGTCTTTCGTGACTAAAATTCACTTCCCACTGTATCTGCCATGACCAAGACACGCGCTGAACATCCCTGTCAAACAAATCACCAAGTCTTCTAGACAAAACCTTCCAAATTTAGTCCACCCCGTTTTCTGATCGAGATTTTGTGGTCAGGGCCAGATTTGCTGAGCATCACCTATATAAGTCTTTCGTGACTAAAATTCACTTCCCACTGTATCTGCCATGACCAAGACACGCGCTGAACATCCCTGTCAAACAAATCACCAAGTCTTCTAGACAAAACCTTCCAAATTTAGTCCACCCCGTTTTCTGATCGAGATTTTGTGGTCAGGGCCAGATTTGCTGAGCATCACCTATATAAGTCTTTCGTGACTAAAATTCACTTCCCACTGTATCTGCCATGACCAAGACACGCGCTGAACATCCCTGTCAAACAAATCACCAAGTCTTCTAGACAAAACCTTCCAAATTTAGTCCACCCCGTTTTCTGATCGAGATTTTGTGGTCAGGGCCAGATTTGCTGAGCATCACCTATATAAGTCTTTCGTGACTAAAATTCACTTCCCACTGTATCTGCCATGACCAAGACACGCGCTGAACATCCCTGTCAAACAAATCACCAAGTCTTCAAGACAAGAAGATTGCATACGAACAACCCCAATTGATATTGAACGCTTCTTTAGCAATGCATTATGCTCAAGAGACAGGTGCTGCAGACACTTAACACCAGTATGTTTTATGTTCAATGCCGTCACCTGCCGATCAAATAATAGGGGGAGCTGTGAGGAAGGGACTTGATGTGATCGCAAAAGGATGAGAGCTGACCTGTCCCTTTGCCAGCAGGGTTCTCGCCAGAAAAAAATTATTGGGTACCGACTTGGCAAGCGCCGAAGTTGTGCAGCCCCACGCTGCAGGCGGGGGTTCTGGGGGGGCCTCCCCAGAAAAATTTGAATCCTAGAATGCATGAGAAGGGATTTCCCGGCATCTGGGAGAGTGATTTCGAGTTTGTTGTTAGCTCAAAATGTACGCCGGCAGCGACTTTTCTTATTGTCGGAGATGATTCTCCTGGAGTTTTTCTGTTTTTATCCAAATATTAGGGCATCAGATTATCTAAAACCTATTTGTTTATGATCCTGAGAAGATTCTCTTTCAAATGATACCCCTATCCTAGATATCCGGGCCCCCAATTGCTGCCACTAACTTAAATTTGAGTGAAGAAAACAGCAGTAAAAGCCACTGTGTTCTTTGAAAATTGATCTTTTGAAGTCAGCAAATTTTTTGGGTACGGGTCTTGCCCTAGGATTTTTTTGGGTACGGAATTTTACCCTTTTACCCTTCTGGCAGAAACCCTGGCCAGCTGACTCAGTGGACAAAGAATAGCTACTACGGCACAAGAATATGCAGGCTTGTAGCTTCACACAATTTCGATCTTTGCATAGAATATTCTCTTCAGGGGTTAGATTCCTGCATACTATGCTGAGAGATAAGTGGCCATGATGGTCGATGGACAGTATGATTATCGCAAGTTAATTTGTCACCAGAATGTATAGGGTTAAAGTTTACTAGATGAGGTAAATGGCCCACATAATGGAGGGTGGGGTACACCTATCAATGCAACCCTTGAGAATATCCTACCCGATCCTCGATTTCTTAAACAACTCAAGTGCCAGCTCTGATGCCTCGTCAACACAAGCATCCTTGAAGCACTCTCGTTAATAGTTGCTGCGTATCCCACTAGATGCTGCTGCATTGTCTCCAAGGTACAGTAAACAAGCTCCGTCGTCATGTGGGCAGTAGGAATGGGCACTCGTAAGCCATGGGTGCGACGGCAGACTCCTTTACCATGGGCGCGACAAGACGTGGGTGGCTGTCGTCCTTCCCCTCGCCCACATTCATACCAGTATCTTTTTGTTAACACTTGGCTTTCTATAATTATGAGGATTAGTTGCAGAAACAGTAGGCGTTTCTTATCAGAAGCCTGTAATGTCTTCCATCAGAATTTTCAGTGGCAGTCTTAAATCCTCATAAGGCATATTCTGTCTTATGATTAGCCTATATATAGCCTTTGGAAAAGAAAAGGATCAAATGAAATTTGTGAAAGAACGTCGTTGGCGGCGGAGACTGTATGAATGAGTGCGCTATTGAAGCATTGTGTGGATATATACACCGAAATCGCAGTTGTAAGATCACAGTTGTCTGACATTGCTGGGGTCCAGCTTCTCCTGTTGGTGATGGTCGGCATTGCTGATCACACAGCAAGCGGGTGATACAGTATTCTAGCTAGGCCATCAGTTTCACACATCTGATTCTCACCAGTCTATCTGGCCTGGCGGCCATCTAGTGGCCATCATCGGTGTGCGAAGGCTAATCGATATACCAATCAAAATCTGTGTTATAAATGTGTGCGGGAAGAGAAGAGAAAGTGCCGAAAGGCGATTTGTTTCACGAGTTCGGATTGGCTTGGAGGCGGGGTCAGATTAGGTAACGCAAAAGATGACATGATTGGGACAAGGCTAAAGACGCAGTCGATGGCCTTGTTTGGACAAGATGGTTTCACAGGGCAGCACCACCATGTTCAAAATTCAGAGGTCATTTTACCACCCTGTCAAATTTTTACCACCCTGTTTAAAAATGTAACTTGCACTGCATTTTCTATTACACCACCCTGTTTGAATTTCACTCCCACCCTGTTTGAAAATCTAGGGCCTTAAAATCATAGGAAAATGATGTACTCATCCCACCCTGTTTGGAAAAATTTCTGGCAAAAACACTGTATATCTTCAGATCCTGACACCATGATGCGCTTGATGTTGGAGCTTGAGCTAGATCCCAGTGGCAAAGCCAGATGCCTGTGACCTTACGACTGGAATTTTGGTGTAAGTTCACCAAACAGCTCGAATCAATGAGCTTACTCGCCGAAAAATATAGAACAGCTATGTCGGGTATTTTGAGGGTTAATCTATTCAACAGATTTGCATGGCATGGAGAAGGTTTCCGGGACAAGGCAAATAATCTTGCAACATGTCCACCGAGATCAGGGCGTTCTTTCCATCAGCAGATTTATCTGCCGAGAACATGATGCACTGAATAATGTAAAAGCCTACTCCAACAATGGGTGATAAACGCAACGCCCCAAGGTCAAATGCCGATTGTCGCGCAACAATGGCGACATAATGATGAACAGTTAATATATTTCATCAGATTACGTCCCATGTTCTGACTCATTTTGGGACTTGTTGAGTGATTGACATCTAGGAGGTTTGGAAATCTGTGAGCCTTCCGAAGGAAGAATGGCGTCTGACGCTCAGCATTTTGTATCATCGTCTCTGCATTGTTGCGCGTCCACAACAATTCTACTAGCCTAGGTCATCACGTCCGCTTGGCAAGCGGCGGGTCCCGGGTTCGATTTTAGCCACATGGGATAAATCATCCCTGGCTCTTCACGTCCATCACATGGGACAGTAAGCCATGGTGCCTGGTATCTTGTGCCTTTCAAGGGCAAGTAAAAGATTCCTTCCAATATGGAACATGAGTAGCTTGAGATGGCCTCCTCTGTACTTGCCAGGCCATGTTGGCTTTGGCCCTGACGGAAAAAATCAAATACATATATACAAAACCATTTCTATGATTTCCAGTGTTTGTCCTGTTGCTGTTCGAATTGGTCCAGAATGAGATAGTTTTTTCACATGCTTTTCAACATGGTTTTTATAAACCGCAAAACTCCAGAAAAGAAAAAAGGGGTGAAAACTGTCACAGGACAGTTGAGTCTCTCATAAAACTCATCCCCTGTGAAGCAGGAATGGACACCGGCGAATCTGTTGTATTTAGAGGGGGAGGGAGAGTTAAGCAGTCATGGGCTGGTCCAAGCTGACTCCTCAGCCCTCTTTGACAATGATGATATTAGGGTTCTAACTCCCCTCAGTGAAGCCACCCGCTTTTTTCTTAATGTTTGCTAAGGGTTTTGGCCCTCGTTGGTTTGTTTGCAAGGGTTCTTAGTACCCTTCCCCTCTCATTCTTGACATGTTTGGAGAACTTGAGGGCTGAATAAATTAGTATTCAATGAATGAGAGAGTGGCAAGATTTGTGGTTTGTCAAATGGTATTTGTAACTGTGAGGGTTTTGGCCCTTGTTGATTTGTTTGCAAGGGTTCTCATTACCCTTACCTTTTCATTCTCGACATGTTTGGAGAACTTGAGGGCTGAATAAATTAGTATTCAATGAATGACAGAGTGGCAAGCTTTGTGGTTTGTCAAATGGTGTTTGTGACTGTGATCAGCTTAGGATAAGGGATTCACTGCTCCAAGGATAAGCTGCATCAGGTACCAAGAGGTTTATGTTGTCAGAAGAAATTGTTGTTGAAGAACCAGTCAGAAATTTTACCTCTGGTTCAGGATACAAACAGGACAGCAGGCGCAGATCCAGGATTTTTGGCACAGGGGGGTCAGGGCCACCAAGGGCAGTTGTTGCCAGCGAACGATGCCGATGCCCAGAAAATTTTGAAATCTAGAAGGCCACAGACGCTATTTCCTGGCATCTCAGTATCAAAATAGGAACGTTTTTTGCTCACTGTCGCAAATTATTGAGAAAAAAAACAATTGGTGGTGGCGAGCAGGGGGGTCACGACCCGCAAAACCCCTTCTCTGGATCCGCACCTGGACAGCATGAATATGATTAAACGTTACTGGGATGTTGACTCTTTGTCTTCATTTGCTGAAGTAATGAGGAGGGTGCCATACTATAGCACCACACAGCATCGCTGCGAGCATTGTTACCGAAATTTCTTTTTTCTAACGTTATTTCAGTTTACTTCTGGCATGAAAATAACCTGTTTGTTTTGGTCACCCGACAGTAAAACTTACATCATCTTGTAGTAGTTGAAAGTTTCTCTAATTTCATCGCTTTTTTCCTTAAAATGACTAAATGTGATACCGATAAATGCATGCGTTTTGTCTCATTATTCCTGTAGAAAAATTTACAGGTCACTTTTTGTGATGCAATGTGACTACTTAAAATGACGTCAATGACGACGCTAACACTTCACTCGCTGCGCCGACCTGTCAGGATAAACAAAAAATCGCCCTCCTAAAAATTCATGTGAGCTGTTTGGTGTTACTCTTCAGCAAACGATGTCATGTTCTCCCATAGCTTCACTCATGTTGAAATCTCGGCAGCATCACTACTCCCTTTCTCGTATTTCCATCTATACACTTGACCAATGATAATTTTCTACTGAAACCTCACTAATGGTAAAAAAAACACACACTCAGAGACAACCTTTGAAAATCAGGCTCTAGTGGTTGTGACATCTTACCAGACCCTCTTACTGCGGCGGTTTAGATGTGCACGGATTCAAAGCTCCATTACCTGGAGCTTCACGAGACGGCATCTCGGCGCTCTCAGTCGATCCAATTGATGTATCACTACTGCGTTTATTAAGTTAGCCTCATTTACCTGTGTGTCATGTCTATTGATGTGGATTGCTCTCATTGATGTGATGATGTCATATCGGGATCCTTAAGGCTACTGGAAGATCGAGTACACAGAACCAGTTTTCCTGCGTGATTATGTGGTGACCTTAGAGTCATTTTCTGAAGCTCTGATCCGTATGTGTGTTAATGAGTTGCAGAGACCTCGGGTGCATTTTGGCATATCTTCCATAAAATTTCATACCGATATTAACCCTTTAACTGCCTAGGACGTCATACTACGTCGTTACAAAATCTGGGGAACCCCCTGAAACACTCGAGGACCGTTGCTTGCGTAAGGTGTAATAGTACCCCTTGCAAAGAAATGGCACTTCACAGTGCATAGGATGTTATATCACGCCTGGAACCTTGTTTGTCAAATACTTTTTTTGGCAATTTTTTGAGAAAGAAAAATTAGAACTAAAAAATATTAGACAGTTAACGGGTTAAATGAAAGAGACATGCTTGTCATGCCTGTTGGTTCCCTCTCTAAATGACGAAAAAGTCATTTGTCTGGCATCAACACTTTTATTTCAGAATTACTTGGTGTTTCTATGGAGGACCAGTAGGGTACATAAAACATGATAATCTTCATAATCTTCCTGTATTGGAAGTTCTCTGGTTTCTTTCTTCTAATTTACACGTGATGTCAAAAGTTCTGAAAAAGATGAAATTTTGGTCAGGAAAGTGCTGACCCCTCCCCCAGACGAAAAAATTTCGTCTCTCTGGGCATCAAGCAATTTTGAGATGATCCCTAAAATGTGCCCCCCCCCCCATCTCCATGAATAAAGATATTGTCCCAGAAACTGTGTCCACTTTCGCCATCTTGTACCACCACGATTCTCAAGCTCCAGTTCTCCCTTACCTGATTAGCTGCCTCCTTTGTCCACCAGCCTATTGTTCATAAAAAGACAGGGAAACTATAGTCTAATTTCATGGTCACTTATGTCTGTGTGCATTGGGTGAAGCCTTGATATTGTAGCCAAAGGGCACGGCCATGTTCGATGTTTTTAATCCAGGAAGGTGAAAGACGTTCTTGTCCAGTCTACTATAAAAACTATTATCTTCATGCGGCATATAAAAAAAGTTTTTGTTCAACTTCGTCCTATTGGAGGTGAAGGAAGTTGTGCTGCATTGCATCGAAAGATTTGTTTCGTTGTTGTTTTTCCGAGTGTTTTATCTGGGCACATTCCCGGTCTTTTGTTGAAACAGTGGCACTAAGTATAAGCCAGCCCCATCTCCACCCCCACTCCACCCATCCTTGGGTCACGTTGATCATCATACTTCCTTACTACCTATCTTACTTCCTTGATCATTTCTAAAAATATGGTTATGGTCATTGCTAAAAATATGGTTCTGAAGTTTACCTTCACCAATGAACTTTAAGACTTCTGTCGGTAAAAAAGCTGTTCATTGAGTTCAACATGACACAGCTTGAGACATTTGTGCTAAAGCTGGGTGGACCCAGTGTTCTAGTCAGGCCAGTTTTACAGGGCGGTACCACCCTGTTGAAAACTCAGAGGTCATTTTACCACCCTGTTCAAATTTTTACCTCCCTGTTTAAAAATGTAACTTGCAATGAATTTTCTATTACACCACCTTGTTGAATTTCACACCAACCCTGTTTGAAAATATGGGGCCTAAAGGGCACCGCACACGAGCGACAATTTTGACCGATTTGTCGGCCGACTTGTCTTCCGACCGCCAAAGCGACAAGATTTGGTGCTTCTGATTGGCTGATGTCTAGTCGCGCCACCAGTCTTGTAGGCGGTCGCCCAGATTTTGTCGCTCGTGTGCGGTGCCCTTTAAAGTCATAGGAAAATGCAGTCATCCCACCCTGTTTGGAAAAACTTCTGGCTAGAACACTGTGACCCTGAATGAACCATGAGGAAACATCCAATCACATTACCCCCTCGATACTCCTGCGATTACACATGAGGTGTGATGTACATATTGCACAACAAAAACAGATGGACATTTATCCGTCGGCCTCGGGCCATGCTCTTCCCAACATAAGCCTTTTACTGCCAACAGTCTCAGACAATGGTGTACGCCGTCGAGGGGCTGAAGGTCGCCCTTGGCAAGGACGATGTCCACGCTGTAAAAAATGGAGTAGACTGGAGCCTTTATGTGATTAGGAGGACAATAAAATGGCATCTGCTTCACTTCGGAGTTTTGTCGTCTAAATGGACCAGAGATGCAAGGAGTGGTAGGTTGATGGTTATGAAAAGGTACCTGCCTGCTGGAAATCTCTGAATAGATAAGGGTGGAAGAAGAAGAGAAGAATGAAGAAGATACTACCAGAAACAAACTGGTAATCGATGACTTTCTGTCGTTCAAGGCCACCACGGGTTAGGGGGCCAGAACATCATGGAATTGACATCCGATGCCAAAACATCAAGATGGACCAGAGATGCAAGTCTGTGGTGAATTGATGGTTATGAAAAGGTACCTGCCTGCCTGAAATCTCTGAATAGATAAGAGTGGAAGAAGAAGAGAAGAATGAAGAAGATACTACCAGAAACAAACTGGTAATCGATGACTTTCTGTCGTTCGAGGCCACCACGAGTTAGTGGTCCCAGAACGTCATGGAATTGACGTCCAGGCCAAAATCGTGGCCTCGTGCCATTGTGGATGATCATGGGATGTGCATTTCTTCTCCATGATGTTCTTGGACCGATGATAGTGGTCTAATTGGGGATCCTTGATAGCCAATGATTGGGGAGCCTTAGCCGAGTGGTTATCACATCCGCACAGCAAGCGGCAGGTCCCGGGTTCGAATCCAGCCCAGGCCATATGGGATTTCATTCCCGGCTCTTCAGGTCCGTCGCATGGGACAGTAAGCCGTTTGTACCTTGTGTCTTTGCAAGGGCAAGTAAAAGACCCCATCCAAGTGAGGAACATGAGTAGCTTGAGATGACCTGTTCCGTACTTACCAGGGCCAATAATGCTATGGCTTCATCCCTGACGGAAAAATCAAATACAAAATACAAAATTATAGTGGCCTCTTATGGCATAAAAGTTGCCCATTACAGTCATAATGTAAAAGCAATGATTGGTGGATCAGCATATGAACCCAGAACCTCTCAATTATATGACCAATTTGCTACCACTGCACCTCTGTCGCTCCCTTTGGAAACACACATGTGTTGAGAATCCATAAGATTGTTTGGCTTCCAAAAAATGACTCCACTCTCTTCGTTTGACTTACAAATTTTCCCAATTTCTCCTGATATTCAGCCCACTTACAACCCCACTTATCACCTGGCACGCTTCCTTGTACAAATTCCACGACCCCTCGCTATCGAACAGCGAAGAGATATTTCCGTGTTTAGAGTGTGCTTATCCCTGAAAGCAAACCCATAGAAATGCTCTCTCCCAATGAGATTTGTTTTCCCTTCATCTTGGAAGATCAAAGAGATATCACGTAAATGATACAAACAATGATGACTGAAAGCGAACCGGTCACGTGAACGTCTATAATGCTTCATAACTTGGCATTCGACTCCCTGGATGTCGCGAGTGTATTCGCTGGTTCTGCCCATGAAGTGTATTGGAGACACTTCCTTGTCCTCCATGGAAACAAGAGATATGCCATATCTACCCTATTTCTACCAATATACTTAACGTTCTGTACATCCATGTAAAAAATGCTGTCAAAAAGTAGGGAGTCCTCAAAATTTTAGGAAACTGCTGGCGATTCCGTCTTATGCACACATTCTACATCAACGTGCCCGTCTATAATGCTTCATAACTTGGCATTCGACTCCCTGGATGTCGCGAGTGTATTCGCTGGTTCTGCCCATGAAGAGGATTGAGACACTTCCTTGTCCTCCATGGAAACAGGAGACAGGCCATAGAATCTGCCTGATTTCTGTGAATATACTTAACGTTCTGTACATCTGTGTAAAAAATACTGTCAAAAAGTAGGGAGTCCTCAAAATTTTAGGAACTGCTGGCTGTTTCGTCTTATGCTCACATTCTTCACCAACATCATCCATCTTAAGTTTGTTATGTAAGATTGGCCAAAATGTTTGTGACCCTCCACAGCAAAACCAGTCGCATGTCGCTCAGAAGGTGAGCCGCAATGAACTAAGATGACACCAGAAGAAAATACTTCTGGTAGCTCAAATTGAAAGTGCCAGCCTGAAAAAGACCCCTGAAGAAAAAACTTCTGGTAGCTCGACTTGAAAGTGCCAGCCTGAAGAAGACCCCGGTTGGGGTGGAAAATTTGCTAAATTTCGGGAGGACGACTTCGGTTATTATATTATTTTGTGTGTCACGTTTTGTGCTCTAGTTTTGGATTGAAGACAGACAGACAGACAATACTGAAACTGACAAACATTTGGTCTCAACCTGCCAAGCTAAGAGCGACATGCAGCTTGTTTTGCTGTGGAGGGTCACATTTGTCATGAGATTCAGAACAACTATATGGTGGCATTTACTGAAATACTGAGCATTTATCAATCAGTCAATCAATACTGAGCAATTATCAATCCGAGATACAGAATAGCACAAAATTGACACACAAAATGATAATAAGCAAGAAGTCAATCTCCAGAATTCACGAATTTTCGACCCCAACCGGGGTCTTTTTCAAGTGGAACTTCACAATCTGAAACTCTAGAAAAGACCGTCTTTTCTAGAGTTTCAGATTGTAAAGTTCCACTTGAAAAAGACCCCGGTTGGGGTCGAAAATTCGTGAATTCTGGAGANTGCCTTTCTGAGATTTATCTCCTCGCTATCTCATAAACATCTTACGAAATGGGTTAAGTAACTTTTTCCCCTAAACCTGCCAGATAATGCACTTGTGCATCCATAATTACAACATTTAAAATCTCATTAATGCACACACACACGTTTAGAAGCGCATTAAGTTTACGATGTTACTACGACAACCCACGTTACTCCGCTCCATTCATGGTGCTTTCTATTGATTGTTCTTTAACTTAAGAAAGGATAATTCATTCTTAATAACTTGGTATCCACGATAACCTAGCTGCGCAATTTTGTGCATCCTTCTCTAAAATGTTTTTCCAGAAACAAACAGACGTCATCCAATCAGACATCGCAGAATCTTAGGAATGGTGCAGAGCTCCAGAAACAAACCTTTGTTGCAGAATTAAACGTTCACGATTACTATTTTTTATGTTTTTTTCAATGTTGTTGCTATGGTAACAATTCATATTGAAAGATAAATTCATCTTTGATCTATGTAAGCTGTTGAAATTTCATTTTCCGTGATGCTGGCGTAAGATTTGCCAAAACAATGGCGGGGACTCCCTCTGCATCGTGGCTTTGTGGCCTCCTGGACCAGATTGCTATGAATAGGTAAGACAAAATATTCTACTCTGTCTCCGTGTTGTCCCGTTCATGCAAAACATCCCATTGCGATAATCAGCTATGGGCGAAAGCCTCTAGTGTATTAACGAGTCGAGTGCAGCAATGTATCGATGCTGCAGCAAGCGATTGGTAGCTAGCATCACGCTAGCATAGAATGTATGCCTTAGCATCGCATCACACTAATGTTGCAATTTAACGTTGTAGATTGCTATCTCACGATCTTCCGTCTTGGTAACTGTTTTTGGTATTCCAGCCCGGGCGCGGCAAGTATGACTGGCGAATTGTCATGTGACTTAGAAGATATTTCAAGTGTCCCTTGAGAGGTCTTAGTTTTTTCCATCTTGAGTGTCCATTGTTGTATCTTGTTTATAGGATTAGTCTAATGATTTCACGTCAGTTTAAAAATGAAGCTCTCTTTTTCATAAGATGCTTACGTATTTAAATAGTGCAAAGGGTAAAAGTTTGACTTGTGATTGATGTGTTTGTTCTATTCCTCATTACTTCGACTTTGCTCAGTACTAAAGAGGTTGTAAACTGGTATGGAGTGCGCCTCTTGTATGCCCCACAAATCTTCAAACCAGGATCTCCGTGTGTGGCTTTAGGCCCTTAAACTGATGAACTCTTTTCAGTTATGTGAAACTATTTGATGTACACTGGTGGACAAAAATACAGTACGCTGCACAATTGACCTCCCTTTATCCGCGTACCTTCCTCGGACGTGGCGCGGAAGGTATCCTTCAGTTCGTCGCGTTTGGTACGGATACGTCACGCGTCTTTGTTGCGTGACGTCGGGTGAATGACGTTAGGTCTTCACTGCATGCCTTCCATGACGGCGCGCCACGTCCTCGGAAGATACGAGGATGATGCTGCATGTGGTACACGGGTGGTGCGCGCCGCAGAAGGGAGGTCAATTGTGCAACATACTGTGTTAGGACATTTTCAAAATTCTAAGTCATTTTCCTCGTTTCCTCTCATTGTCCATACAAAAGTTTATAGAAAACGGGTTGCTGATCCATGGACAACAAAGATAATTATGATGAGGTGCCATTCAACATGTTCAAGCCTCTTTAAATTGTTCGAAGGCTAAAGCTATTGGCGGGGAGAAGTATGGATGAAGCGCATCATGATTGTCTTTGTCATTCATATATCAGCAACCCCATGTCAATAACCTTTGGCATGGACAATCTCATGGGATTATATAACCCACTTGCCGAGGTAAAACTGTTCTGATTAATAAGAAAAATAACTAGTGGTTAGAGACAAAAGGAAAGCAAAAGAGGAAAATGACTTAGAATTTTGAAGGTGTCCTAATATTTCTGTCCACCAGTGTAGCTTGGATGAAACATTACAAAACTGACTCATCTTTCATGAGCCTTTTGCATTACCGTTCCATTCCTGATGCAACAAAACAAGTGATCTCACCATATAATACAAAATAACCATAACATTAAACTGACATACTGAGCCTGTCATCAGGCCAATAGCCGTAGATTACCGCTAATGCCCCAAGCAAAAATCAGACCATTGACACGCGACAGATTGGACGTTATTGGTGTAAATAGTCGATGTGACCTGTTACTTGCAACAAATTATTTGGCCAATGTTTTCCAAGGAAAGATTTATGGCTAGTCAAAATCATATTTTCTCCCCGGAAAATACTAGCTGATATAATGTGTTGTATTAAAGGTAACGTTATGTCGGCTTATTCGTTGTGTGAAGATGGGGATTTGGCCTAGTGGTTGAGGCGTGCTGCCCCTTAGTGCTGGCGATAGATGCCTAATATGCGAGGGGTCGTGGGTTCGAATCCGGTAGGAAGCAATGTCTTTCACCTTAGAAACCAGTTATTATTATTTGCCCTTATTCATTGTATGAGTGATAAAAGGTTCCAATTCTATCATGAACTGCTTTATCCAACTATTAAGTTTATTACTTGACTTCACGTATCTGCTGTAATATCTTTGCACAAAGGAAGTAAAATATCATTGGAGTAACCACTTCACCATTGTAAAGCAAAAACATGTTGTAAGGCCAAAAAAATTATCTGTTTCTTGTCCAGCAACTCAGCAAATTTTTTTAAATTTTCAAATAATTTTTTTCCAGTTGTCTTCATGGAGGGGGAAATATGACCAGCAAACTATCTCTCTACATGTTTAAAGCACAAGTTTCATGAAAAATAAAGATGATTTCAAGTGATGAAGCATTTCTATGCATTGTATAGAGGTTTCCCACGTGACGTCACAGTTCAAAATGTCCGCCGTTTTGGCCATCAAATGACGCAACGTCACAGCATCAACACAGCGTTCAGCACGCAGTTATAACGTTGTCGGCAGTCATCGGCCTCTACAGCAAGCCGTATGGACGATTCGCTTTGTTTTCAACACGGTTTTCACACCAGACCAACTATGTATGCTCAGAAACTGTGAGTGGTAAAGTGATTTGTTGAGTTGTATGCTCCCAGTGGTCTGTACGGGCCGCTAAACTTTTGAACTGAGAACAAGATGGCAGCCTCCATGGCTTCATTTTGACGGCCAGTATGGCGGCCGTGTGACGTCAGTAGGATTCCTCTATAGAAGGCGCTGCATAAGCAAAGTGGAAATTTGAAATTGGTGAAAAAAAATCAATGCGAAGGGCCTTGGAATGACGCGGGCGCAGACAAGAAACAGATAATTTTTTGGCCTGAAAGTGAACTACAGTTTATTTCAAAAGCAACCTTGGAAGGTATTATATCATTGTTAAAACATTGTTGTGGACAAGAAATGCAGTGCACACGGAAACTGTGTCACTCTATTGGAAAATAACATTGAAAAAACTTGGAACAAGAGTGTGGAGTCACTTACTATGGCAGGTCAAGTAGCAATGAATTGTTGATGATTGAGAAACGAAAAGGTTGCAATAATGAAGACAAATGAGAAGCCATAACACAGACTGATTGGTTGATTTTTCTTGTGTCCGTCTCATTCACTCTTTTAGGTCGGCAGTGATGCCCTCACTCCTAATTTGAGATTTCAGGAGTTCCCGTAGTGGAAAGAAGTAGCATCAAACCTGCATGTAGGGCCGGATCCAGAATTGACCGAAAGGGGGCGTACATGTAGCTTGACAGAGGCAGCGAACACCGAAAGCACGAAGCCCAAAGGGGAGTCTGGGGGCCCTCCCCAGAAAAATTTGACAATTTAAGTGCTTTAGCAGGGTGTTCAAAAGTTTTTAGAGTAGGAGGCTGTATTGGATAAAGTAGGAGGCTGTGGAATTTGCCACAGACGCAGACAACCGCGCGCGAAACGCGCGGCCGGCGAGCGAAGCGNAGCGAGGATACAGAAGGGCCAGCACGCTACGGACATTATGAACCAAGGTATAGGGCGATTCTGTACATTGCACTGTACACGCGGTACTTTCGCGCCAAAACTTCATTCCACAGCGCGGGAATCGCAAATTGAGATGTAAAAAACTCAAGGAAAAGTAGGCGGCGGTTGACCTGTTACTAGGCGGCGATTTACCGCCGCCTGCCGGCTACTTTTGAACACCCTGCTTTAGATGCGTTTTCCTGGCATCTGAGAGCAAAATACTCAAATTTTTATCTTATTAATTTTTTCTTTCTAAAAAAATCATTCCTGTGCCAAAAATGCCCCCTTGCCCCCTGGATCCGGGCCTGAAACCGCCAGTTTGCATTCCCACAAAAAATACTTTGTGTATAGATAGACCAATGGTTATGATGCTGCTTTGCTAACAAAGTTTTCATATGCCCTGGTTGGTTCGCCAAACCTCAAATCACTTCACCCTCAGTATTGCCCTAAGTTCTAACTTAAGATTTAATTCTACCTTCCATCAACAAAGTTTTCATACCCCCTGGTTGGTTCACCAAACCTCAAATCACTTCACCCTCAGTATTGCCCTAAGTTCTAACGTGAGATTTCAGGAGGTTTTGTAACTGAAGTTGTGTCGATTCCTTTCTTTCTGCATTGACCAACAGTTATGATGCCTAAACAGTACTCTCTTGTCAGCCTTACCAAACCTCAAATCACTTCACCCTCAGTATTGCCCTCAGTCCTAACTTGAGATTTCAGGAAGTTTTGTAGCTGAAGTTGTGTCGATTCCTTTCTATCTCTATAGACCAACAGTTATGATGCCTACAACAAAGTTACTCTCTGGTCAGCCTTACCAAACCTCAAATCACTTTCACCCTCAGTATTGCCCTCAGTTCTAACTTGAG
>NMRB01002712.1:3699-17225 GCA_002633025.1 Notospermus geniculatus
GAATTTTAACACAGTCCAGTCCTTGGATAAGCAGGCATGAACTGAGACTTGTTTCATGTTGCTCAGTTGACAATATGGCAAGTTATCTCAAAATATCAAATTTGTGATATCGATATCACCATGACCCCTACATCTCAGATCAAAAGTAATCAGTCCATTCGATTCCTAGGGTATGAAAACCTAAGGGTAGGACTTGTTTCTGTTGCTCTAGGTGTTAAAGGAGCTGAGTTATGGCATCAGAAAAAAGCGTGACGGACAAAATACCATGTCTGATATGTTGATTACATCATGATGGAGGCATCTGATGTTGAAAATGATTACCGGGTAGCTCATTGGATTGCCCAGGTTGACAAACCTAGGGGTAGGATGTGTTACCAGGACTGTAGCTGTTGAAGGAGATAAGATATGAAGGCGTGACAGACGGACACACACACACATAGTCGCATCTGGTGTATCGTGAGGACTTGTACTGAAACATCCATACCGAGGACATCACTTTCCACCCAGATCTTGGGGCATTGAACCTTACCTTTCCATTTATGTAGGCACTCAACATTTTGGATATAATCTATCTTTGATTTTAAGAGTCGGCTTTTTTCCTCCAAAGTTAGGACTCGGACAAAAAGTCACCAATGGGGCAACATGAGGACCAGTCTGTCATCACCCATACCGAGGACGTATGTTTTGAGCTGTTATGGATGGGTGTTGGTCGATCCCGCGCGGTCCTCGATAAGATTAACCAGCGAAAAAGTTCCCTGTCGCAAAATTACTGTGATGTGTGACATTTCACCTTGGGGAACACCGAACTTAACAGGACTTGGACTTGACATTTCACCATTAATGAATGTGTGACCCGTGCATACGGCCCTTAGGGCCGTATGCACGGGTCACACTTTCATTAAAGTCTGACTTTTCTCAATGCTTCAAGCATAGAGAAAGTCTAACTTAAGCTGTACTTTAGGCTAAAGTGCGACCCGTGAATACGGCCCTTAAGCCTAGGTCTCAAATGCACCGGGCCCCGTACGATTTTCCCCACCCAGCGGCTTGCTGCGGATTTTAGAGACTGAAACTCGGATCTAAGATGAATCATGCCGAAATCGCCTCAATAGATAGGCGGAAAGTAGGCTGGATCAAACTGGACACCGTAAAAATTGGCCAAAATGTCTGTTTTTACTCGCCGTACGGACCCCGGAGTGGATATGTGACTGGGGCTTTAGCAACGTACAGCTAAAGTTACACTTTTCCAAAAGTACGACTAAAGTGTGGGCTGTGCATACGGGCCTCAGTCAGGCTCCCTGTAAGATGCTCCAATGCGCGCACTAAAAATACCCACTGTAAGTTGGACGTTGCCTGACTGCATGAATGATAGTTACCAATGCACTAACACAATTCAATATGTTTAGCCATTGGCCCAAGACGGTATATCCCAAACAATGTTTCGTCCGAATGTCAGGACACTTCGAACTTTTGTTTCACTTTCAGGATGCTATATTTATTTAAATCTAACCATCAGTCAATTATAATGGTAAGATCATGTACACGAATATCGGTTTTAAACCTAGTGAGAATTTATTTTCAGGTTTTCTATTGATAGTGACTTTCTGTTGTTTCCGAGCTATTTAAATCCACTTTCATTTCGTATGAAGGTATTTCAATATAGATGCATGTCTGACATCTTCCATTATACAACATGCTTCAGACAGGGTACACAGCCTTTCCCTTGGCGGCAAGATCAATTTGACACTACCTCTTCGGCAGACTACAAATGAACACTATTGTACCATTTCCATTTCGATTTTTGGTCAACACTGTCTCTGTTGTCTGCTGATTGCTTCACGAAAACAGTACTGATAGACATGTCGGATAGACACCAAGAGGACGAATTGCAAACCGAGCTATGTTGTCATCAGGCAACTTTTCCATCTGTCAGAAGAGATTGGACGAAAAGGAGTATCTTCTTTGAGGTAGTTCAAGCATTATCGAACATCGTCGACAGGTACCTTCTGGGAGTCATTGTCATTTTAGGCATCTTTGGTAACCTTCTTTCCATTGTTGTCTTTAGTCGAGTGGGAGGAAAGGATCGCAGAACCACGACGTATCTCCTCCCCCTTGCTGTGGCAGACCTCGTCGCTTTACTGTACGCCTTGTGGTCCTGGATTCGCACTGGCATACATACACACGCGAGTGGCCACTTTTATGTGGACGATGTATTTTCAATCGAGGCTACGGTGGCCTGTAAAACCATCCGCTACTTCAGAAGAACCTTGACATCTGTATCTTCATACATCATCGTAACATATACGTTAGAACGCTGCATCGGTGTCTGGTTCCCTTTATACGTCAGAGCTCTTGTCACAACAAAGAGGCGTCGGTTGATCCTTGTACTAATTTTTGTCTCCATGTTTGCTCTGAATATACCCATCCTTGTTTATTACGATGTTTATGATTGGTCACAATCAGGCGACCCTGCTTGTTTCTTTCATGTCCCACATATGACCGCACTCGAAAAATTTTTGCTTCTCCAAATTTTGACCGTAGTACTTCCGTACAGTATTCCTTGGGTAATGATATTTGTAGCCAGTATCCTCATCATTTTTCGTGTGTGGAGGTCAGGCGGGAAAATCTCGTCCTCAGGGAAGAACAGAGCTGAGGTACAAGATTTGCTTACCCTCCTTCTAGTTGCTTTTTTGTGCCTAATCACCACGTTACCGTATACCATCATCTGGGCTCTGTGTAGCAATGTCGAGTATCTTAATGTTAAATATTTGTTTTTAACTACGGAAAACGATTACAAAGCCCTTTTTGCACTTGGGGCGACTTCCACGTCGATAGCTCTTGCAAACCACAGTTTCAACTTTGTTATATATGTGTGTACATTAAAAACATTTCAAAATGAACTGAATAGGATGCTTAAGTTCACCCGTGATGCGAACAGGAATTCTGTGACTGGAGTAAAGCCTTTTTGAATTTTCCAAAAGAACTGCAGAGTTGCAGTATTTGCTGTGCTGGCCTGAAAAACTGTTGTGCACATGCAGTGTATACAATGTACTTGCGATGTTGTCACTTGCGTGTAAGATGCTCAAGTTGGAGTCAGGCTCCCTGTAAGATGCTACAATCCAACCCATTAAAAATGCCCACTGTAAGTTCGACGTTGCCTAACTGAATGATAGTTACGAAAGCTCTAACGCAAGGTCAATATCTTTAGCCAAGATGGTATATCCGAAACAGTCTTTCGTCCGCTAGTCAGGAGACTTCGAACTTTTTTTCTCTTTACAGGATGCTAAATGCATTAATCTAAACCATCAGTCAATTATAATGATAGATCATGTGCTCGAATGTCGGTTTTAGGTCTGGTGAAAAGTTTATTTTCAGGTTTTCTATTGATTAGTGACTTTCTGTTGTTTCCGAGCTGTTGAATTGTACTTTCGTTTCGTATGAAGGTATTTGAAGGTATTATAGACCCAAGGCTAGCATCCTCCATTACAACGTGCTTCAGGCAGGGGCAGTTTCTTTAACTTACTGGCAAGATTGATTGACTGACAGAACACTATTGTAGGGCACCTTGATTCCATTTCGGTTGTTGGTCAACACTGCCTCGGGTGTCTCTTCATTGTTTCACGAAAACAACATCTGGTAAGGGATCATCTCAAAATTGACTGAAGCTGAAAAAGACGAAATGATTTAGTCTCTCCCTGAACCCCCTCTCCCCCTCAAAAGACGAAAAAAAAAGAAAAGTCTGGCTTCATATTTATTTTCAGCTTTATTAGTCTCTTTTCAAATAAAAGATACAATGTAGGTAGTCTGCAATGCAATGTACAGTCTTAATTGTCCACGGCATGGCCCCAACAACGATGAAGCCAGAAAATTTAAAAGACGAAATGACAGGCCCCAAAATGCAGACCCCCTCCCCCCAGACGAAATCATTTCGTCTTTTTCAGCTTCAATCAATTTTGAGATGATCCCTAAACATGTCTGGTAGACAGCAAGAGGATGAATTGAAAACCGAACTATGTTGTCATCAGAAGCCGGCGACGTCTCCATCTGTCAGAACAGATTGGACGAAAAGGAGTATCTTTTTTTAAGGTAGTTCAAGCGTTATCGAACATCGTCAACAGGTACCTTAGTCGTTGTCGTTTTAGGCATCTTTGGTAACCTTCTTTCTATTGTGGTCTTTAGTCGAGTGGGAGGAAAGGATCGCAGGACCACGGCATATCTCCTCCCCCTTGCTGTGGCAGACCTTGCAGTTTCACTATTCGGCTTGTGGTCCTGGGTCCGCACAGGCATATATAGACACACACATGGCTACTTTTACATCGACGATGTATTTTCAATCGAGGCTACGGTTGCCTGTAAAACGAGCCTCTACGTCAGGAAAACCATGACGTGTGTGTCGTCATACATTATTGTAACCTATACGTTAGAACGTTGCATTGGCGTCTGGTTCCCTTTATACGTCAGAGTTCTTGTCACAACAACAAGGCGCCCCTTTATCCTTGCACTAATTTTCGTCTCCATGATCGCTTTGAACGTACCAGTCCTTGTTTATTACGATGTGTTTGATTGGTCAAAATCAGGAGATCCTGCCTGCTTTTACTACACCCCAGGGATGACAATGCTCGAATTATTTTTCCTTGTAATTATGAACGTACTTTTTCCTTACGGTATCCCTTGGGTTATGATATTTGTAGCCAGTATCCTCATCATTTTTCGCGTATGGAAATCACGTGGTGAAATCTCGTCATCAGGAAAGAACAGAGCTGAGGTACAAGGTTTACTAAGCCTCCTATTGCTTGCCTTTTTGTGCCTAATCACGACCTTACCATATTCCGTCATCTGGGGTCTTTTTGACAGCGTGCCTTATCTCAATATTCAATATTTCTCTTTAACAAAGGAAAACGATTACAAAGCCTTCTTCGCACTTGCGCTGACTACCACGTCTATATCTCTCACTAACTCACTCTCATTAAAAACATTTCAAAATGAATTGAAAAGGATGCTTAAGTTGACCCATATGAGGTGAAGAGGAATTCTGTTTCCTTTTGTGATATCATTTGCAATGTTCCAACTTCACAATTCAGCAGTAAAAAGTATGTATGACTTCAGGTAGTACTCTACACCAAGCAAGCAGAAAAGCTGGTAGCATACCGTCCGAGTTGACTTCAGGCTGTCTGTTGTGCTGCAGACCTAATGCACCAGATCAGAAGTTATAATCTGTAGGTTTGATTTGATTTGAAAATAGCCTTTATTTGAGAGAAAAATAAATTACACAGTACCAGGGCTAGGCTTGGCAGCATTATTAGCCCTGGAGAAACTTAAATTACACACCACAAAAATAAGAGATGGCTAGGAGGCTAAGAATACCATGGGGGGACAGGCCAAAGGATTAAAGAGAGAGAGAGAAAGAAAAAATAAGTAAATAAATAACTAAATAATTGGATATCCAAGATACAGAATAGGACAAAATTGACACACAAAATGATAATAAGCAAGAAGTCAATCTCCAGAATTCACGAATTTTCGACCCCAACCGGGGTCTTTTTCAAGTGGAACTTTACAATCTGTAACTCTAGAAAAGACTGAGCTGAAACCCGAATGTAGAACTAACACCTGTGTAGACAGGATGAGTGAGCAATTAAGGAAAGAAAAGTGTCCAAGCCCCACGGATGGTTGCTGGACCNGGGCGAGGAGGAATAGAGCAAAAGGGGGGGGGGAGGGAAAAACAAGGCCGAGACCAGACGGGGAGCCACGTGCCCTCCACAACTGGAAAACCTACAACGAAATAGGCCTACCAGGGGGAGAGAGCGAGAAGAACACGAATGCCAAACTAGGGACTCAGAACCTCAGCATCTTGTGTTAAGACCTGAGGGGGTGATGTTTTAGGGGTCCACATCCACTTCAACTCTGTACTAAGGAGGGTCGTCTCATCTGGACATGTCTCGAGGATGGTGAACCTCAGGTCCTCGACAGAATGTCCTGGCAACTTGAAGTGGGCATAGAGTATCGAGCAGTCACGATCATCCTCTTTCCGTAATCTGATGTTGGACTTGTGGTTGTTCATCCTTTTACGGAAACATGTTGTCTGTCCGACCATGGAGGTATTATTGAGAAGGAGCGAGCACGGACCTCACATCAAACAGTACAATCATCGTTCCGCTGTTTGCTAAAGTGATTAGGGGGAGAATAGGCTAATAACGCCGCACGATGGTCGGAAAAAGCCGATCTAATCTTCGGTAATTTCCGTGTGCAGTCAGCACTTCCCTTGTACAATGGTCAGAGTCCAAACAATAGAAGGGAACAATGGCAGTGGACGTTGCCTACGCACGAAAACTGAAAAATTCATCGCGTCAAAAACAGCACCTCGCAGCATCTCGCACTGAAACGACCACCCGTATATGTTCCCTGAACTAATCATCTTTTAAACTATCATAACGCAATCCTCTTCAAACTTTTCAGATGCGAAGAATCTCATCATCATTATCATTATCATGTTTACCTTAAAACGTAGATATCTTTATTGGAAATTGGTCTTTTTCGATGATTTTTTCACTAAAATACAGCGGAGAGTTTACCAAATTGAGTTGTCTTCGAAATAGCCGGTTATCTAATTCCCAACGTGGAGAAAAACGCAAGAATATGATTGGGTNACTGCTCTCATTTCTACACCTTGCGAGATATTTCGAAAATTCTTTTTGCATCGGATACCTTTCATCAGCACGGAGGGCTGTACAGAGGGATTTTTGAAATAAATAATTTTCCGCCAAGATATTGCAAAAAATCATTTTTGCACCATTTTGGGCGACTAATTAGCCAATTAAAGCTAACAGAGGATGAATTTTGAGAAATCCCTCTGTGCAGCTATCGGGGCAACTTTGATACACCATGTGTCCAAAAGTTGGCCTCTCAGTCCTAATATGATGCAAATGGCGTCAAATCTAGTGAAAAAATATAGGGTAGTAATTAACCTTCGTTAATTAGTGTACTGTACTTACTATCATGTTGCTTTTTACATAAATCGACAGGTAAGGGGTAGATTCATCATAGAAAGGCAAGAATAGTACGATATTTCCCGCCGCCGTCGACTTATGCAGCATTGATTTCCAGGATCCCAAAATTTTCGCATATGTATCGCAAGACCTTAACTGGAGAAGATTGAAATTACGAACCCTACGATGAGCCGAGTGAAAAATAACCTCCTTGCTTTTCTCAGCTTTGAAATCAAGTTTCCATAACTTTGACCAGTGAGATAGACGTTCCAAGTCCTCCTGCATTAATCTTGTTCAGACGTTAGAACTTTGCTGGTCACTAACCGGCATGAACAGTGAACAATCATCTGCATAAGTATATAAACGACAATTCTCAACCACGCAGTTTATATACCCAGGGGGTGACACATCGGAAAGGGTGTGGTTAACTCTAACACTAACAGTTCTGTTGTGAAGATAGGACTGTACAAGTTTAAGTACATCTCTAATGCCATAGCTATGAAGCTTTGTCAGTAAAAGATAATGGGGGACAGCATCGAATGCACCCGAAATAGCCAGAAACACACCTCTAGTTACTTTCCCTAATTCATTATTACTTAAAATATAGTGCACTATGTCAATTAATTGTTTTTGTGTATGGTGACCCGGCAAAAAGCCCGACTGACATTCAAATAAAAGATCATTATCCAATAGGTGACAGAGAACAGTCTCATAAACTGTACGCTCGAATATTTTTGACAATGAGTTCAATAAAGTAACTGGCCTGTAATTAAATCCCTAATTCATTATTACTTAAAATATAGTGCACTATGTCAATTAATTGTTTTTGGGTATGGTGACCTGGCAAAAAGCCTGACTGACGTTCAAATAAAAGATTATTATCCAATAGATGACAGAGAACAGTTTCATAAACTGTAGGCCTACGCTCGAATATTTTTGACAATGAGTTCAATAAAGTAACTGGCCTGTAATTAACAGGTGAACTTTTCGAACCTTTGTTTTTATTAGGTACAATAATGCCCAGTTTCCAGTTAGATGGAAAATGGGCAGATTGTAAGAACAGATTGAACAGCCTACACAATGGAACGTCAAGGGATAACGCTACAAGTTTCACCATTCTTGGGATAATTCCATCCTCAGCACCCGCTTTTGAGGAGTCAAGATTCAATAACAACTTCCGAATTTTGTCACTAGAAATAACTATATCTTCAATAACAACATCCGATTTATTTGCCAAAGACGGAACAGACATAATCTGTAGGTCATACATGTATACACTGCTTGTATTCAGTTTTGAAACATCAGTGAATTGTTTTTATGCAGGTTTGTTTTTATGCAGGTTTTCGAAATTACCGAAAGTGGCGGTCGGTCGGGCGTCTTGGCGGTCGCTTTTCTATTGTCCGACTGATAACTTAAAAACGACTGGAGATTTTCTTTTGAAATTTTTTGGACATGCTGCTTGTAAGTAGACGTTGTTTCCTTTCGATATTCAGCGTCGTTCGTTAAGGTTTTGCCCATAAATGTGAAAACAGAAAAAGTGCTATTTCGCCTGAACGAATGGACAGATCGTCACCTAATTTATAACGTAGGTATATCTAGTGACGATACATAACATAATACCCGGGGTTTTGATTTGACCTAATTTTACCTACTTTGACCTACTCACAGAGGTCAAAGTTCGGCAGAAGTTACGAACTTGGCACGTTTCGTCGTTATTTCAGCTAGCAACTTCATACCTTGCATATAAATGTGTACTAGAGGGATACCTTCTGAAATACCAAGTTTTGGGCCGATCGGACCTCCAATATGGCCGCAAGGCAGCGTTACCCAAAAATTATTAAAGTGTTATAACATGGGAACGACTTGACCCAGACTGCTCATATTTGATACCGGTATGTACATTCTTCTTGATGATCTCTACCTGCATGTCAATATTCGGCTCGATCTGACTTCCAATATCGAAGCCAGGGGGCATTACCTGAAAATCATCAAAGTGCTAGTTTCATCATGGAGAAGTATTTAAGACCAATTTTTCCTGAGGACTTTTTCCAACAATCAATTCCTTTGGTGATTTCCATGGAAGGATCTCTGCTGCCTCTACCTCATTTTATTCACTACTCCACTTCGAAAACCTGGTTATTTGCCACGCCCAGCGTGCTCCCTGTTTTAGGTTTTCTATTGATAGTGATTTTCTATTGTTTCCAAGCTATTTAAGCCTACGTTTATTTCGTAATAAGGTATTTCAGTTATAGGCAGGTGTGACGGCCTTTATCAAACATGCTTCAGGCAGGAAACAGATTCTTCAACATGGTTGACTGGCGCAGGGAACGATTGTTTGACAGCTCTTTCTATACTGTACTCTAACCACTGCTACAACGTTCAAACTTCGGTTGTTCACCACACCGTCTAATTTGTGTGTTCGTTGTTTCGCGACTTTTCATGTCACCTTTCATCCACATTCAAAATGATGTCGGCGATGCTAGAGAGGAACGATCATTAAGATACAGAAACTGTGGTACAACCAGACGGGCACCAATATTCGAAGGAAATGTCGGGAAAGCAGCTGCAAGACGTTGGAGATCGAGTCGAGGTATGTTGCGACCAGGTGCCGACAATGTCTTCGCCTGTGACAACAGATTGGACCGTCAGGAGTATCTTCTTTGAAGTAGTTGAAGCTTTATCAAACATCGTCAACAGGTACCTTCTAGGAGTCGTTGTCATTTTAGGCATCTTTGGTAACCTTCTTTCCATTGTTGTCTTTAGTCGAGTGGGAGGGAAGGATCGCAGAACCACGACGTACCTCCTCCCCCTTGCTGTGGCAGACCTCGTCGCTCTACTGTATGCCTTGTGGTCCTGGATCCGCACAGGCATACATAGACACACAAATGGCTACTTTTACATGGATGATGTGCTTTCAATCGAGGCTACGGTGGCCTGTAAAACGAGCCTCTACGTCAGCAGAACCATGACGTGTGTATCTTCATACATCATCGTAGCCTATACGGTAGAACGTTGCATTGGCGTCTGGTTCCCTTTATACGTCAGAGTTGTTGTCACAACAACAAGGCGTCGCTTCATCCTTATGGTAATTTTCGTCTCCATGATCGCTTTGAACGTACCAATCCTTGTTTACTACGATGTGTTTGATTGGTCAAAATCAGGAGATCCTGCCTGCTTTTACTACACCCCAGGGATGACAATGCTCGAATTATTTCTCCTTGTCGAAATTATGGACGTACTTCTTCCCTACGGTATCCCTTGGGTTATGATATTTGTAGCCAGTATCCTCATCATTTTTCGCGTATGGAGATCACGTGGTGAAATCTCGTGGTCAGGAAAGAACAGAGCTGACGTACAAGGTTTACTAAGCCTCCTATTGGTTGCATTTTTGTGTCTAATCACGACCTTACCATATTCCGTCATCTGGGGTCTTTTTGACAGCGTGGCTTATCTCAATGTTCGATTTTCCTTTTTAACCACGGAAAACGATTACAAAGCCTTCTTCGCACTTGGGCTGACTTCCACGTCGATATCTCTCGCTAACCACAGCTTTAACTTTGTCATATATGCGTGTACGTTAAAAAAATTTCAAAGTGAATTGAAAAAGTTGCTTAAGTTGATCCATATGAGGTGAAGAGGAATTCTGTGTCCTATTGTGATATCATTTGGAATGTTCCAACTTCGCAATTCCGCGGTAAAAGTACATAATTACTGTACTTACAGGAAGTTCACAGTTTATTGGTCTTCCCTGGAAATTTTCTAAGTCCAAAAACTAGGCCCACAAAGGGAGCCCGAGTATGAATGGTACAAAAGTCAGATCACTTTCGTGGCAAGTTCTCCCCAAGTGCACTATAGATTGATTTTGGGATGGATCAATTGTAATAGACCCCTACTGATGAATTTCACAAAGGCCGGCCAGGGGTAATTCATGGTTCCCAAATGCATCACATTTTGTGGTTTGGACTCGATCATTTGGTTCTTTGATGCCACGTCCTCATGAATAACCATGAATTACCGCATTTGTGAAATTGATCAGTAGAGATCTATTACAGTTGATCCCACCCAAAATCAATCGTGATACTGCGCTTGGCCGAGAACTTGCCACGAAAGTGATCTGACTTTTATACCATTCATACTAGGCCTCCCTTTGTGGTCCCAGTTTTTGGACTTAGAAAATTTCCAGGGGAAGACCAATAAACTGTGAACTTCCTGTATATGACGTCAGGTAGTACTCTATACCAAGCAAGCCGAAAAGCTGGTAGCATACCGTCCGAGTTGACTTCAGGCTGTCTGTTGTGCTGCAGACCTAATGCACCAGATTAAGTTCTAATCTGTAGGTCATACATGTATACACTGCATGTATTCAGTTTTAAAACATCAGTGAATTGTTTTTAACCAGGTTTTCGAAGAAAGTCCTGGTAATGAGGAAGGCGCGCGACTAAAAATCCAGATGGCAGCACCAGTACAAAAAGGTCATATGCAATGCATTTTCAATTAAAAACATATTTTGTTGATTTTCTTCGTAAAACTCATCAAAATAGAATTAAGGACCAATAAAATGACATTTTTGGTGCTATTTTCCCGTGCAGAGTAATTCAGGGATGAAATATGCAATAATTATTGACTTGGCAAAAGGCTTTCTCATTGCAACCATGGGTCATGTGCTTGCAGGGCCCTCTATTGGCAGAGCTTGTTGTGCGCCTTCCTCATTAAATTACCGAAAGTGGCGGTCGGTCGGCTGGTCGGCCGGTCGCTTTTCTCTTGTCCGACTGATAACTTAAAAACGACTTCAGATTTTCTTTTGAAATTTTTTGGACATGTTGCTTGTAAGTAGACGTTGTTTCCATTCGATATTCAGCGTCATTCGATTCAAGGTTTGGCCAATAGGGGGCTAAGTGTGAAAACAGAAAAAGTGCTATTTCTCCTGAGCGAATGGACGGGTCGTCACCAAATTTTTATCATAGGTATATCCAATGACGATACGTAACACAGTACCTGGGTTTTTGATTTGACGTACTTTTCAAGGTCACAGAGGTCAAAGTTCGGCAAAGTTACGAACTTGGCACGTTTCGTCGTTATTTCAGCTAGGAACTTCATACCTTGCATAAATGTGTACTAGAGGGATACCTTCTAAAATACCGAGATTAAAGCTGAACTGCGTGCATAAAGCAGGGCCTTTCACGTTTTAAAAAAACACCCGCGCCACAGCGCGGGCAGTGCCTGAAATAACCTGGGACATCCGCCATGTTTTAGTGGGACTCCAAACATGATAGAGTACCCAAGCATGTAGGTGGCAGCACCTTATTTGCGTCCTGACCATCAACAAGTGGAAGTCACGCTGTATGTACATGTGCATGTAGGCCTACATACCAGAAGCCCATGTAGGCCATCGGTATGTACAGGCTATACAGACAGTACACGCCCATCTCATGAAAAGGCGAAAAGAGCTGTAATAAAACAAATATAAGAGAAGCTGGTTATACGTCTAGGCCTGACACGACTATCATAAACTCAGAAATTAGCCTACAACATTCACTTGCCAGATGTTTCACCTATCGGGCCCCGCCTATCCATAGGCCTCCGGAACATGCATGCACACACTGAGCTAAGGGACGAACAAAAACACCCCAGTTTGGGCCTAGCAAATATGAGAACCGAGGCCGAAATGAAAAAGACGGAAAACAGTACTATGAATGCTCACCTTACACATCCTGATAGTCAAAAGTAGCCGACATAAACCAAAACAAGCGGAAGACTCCTCACAAATATTCCTCGCCACCGAATGTTGACGTGTCATGGCCCTATTGTGCCTTTCGTGTAACCTCGGCCATATGATCAATACTCGATGAACGGACAATAGGCCTACAGAGGGATTTACTCCTTTTTATCATATACCAAGGTTCCGTGAGATCCGAGCATGTCAAACTTAAAGTGCCAATTTTTGCCGAAAAGGACTGTCCGATTTGAGCAGGACAAACCTGATGCATTACTTGTCATCTAAAGAATGTTTTTGGCTGTTTTCAGTCTCAATCCGTCAACTAGCATGCAAAATATACATGAAAATGTGAAGAGGGTGTTCCGTTCAACTGAGCGGGCGATCCGGGAGGGTGATAAATTTTTCCGGAACACACGTGTGCGTTCCGGACTTTCCATTGTTGGCGCCGATGAACAGCAGAAATGGCCATTTCAACCGACAAAAACACATCCAAACTCGGTGCGACGAACAAGATTCATCACTTACATTTTAAATAGTGTTCCTGGCAGGAAAACATGTCAACTCAATGTTCATTATGTGAAATAATCACGAAATTGCTGAGAGGGTGATCCGAGATTCCCAAGAATTCCATTGTTGTAGACGAAAAATACTTTTGCACTACTTTTTCTCTGTCTGATCGCGGTAGGCCTATGACGTCACACAGTCGGGATGCCCGTCCAGCCAGCCCAGTTGGGGCGGATACACTACTGAAACACTGCCATGATTGAATGAATAACAAATTTACAACTGATCACAATATTTAGAAGGCAAAATGAATATCCCGCGAC
>NMRB01002712.1:17654-36985 GCA_002633025.1 Notospermus geniculatus
TCGGAATTTCAGGAAAAAACGAATTAGAAGCCTGAATTTACCATCCCCGATAGGTTTAATCAGGGATCCTGTCCCAGTTATGCAATACTTCTCAAGGTCAGAGGTCAAGGTCACAGCCAACCATCACAAATAACATGAGACAGAACCTGGTGATGGTGGAAGCCTAAAACCTTCATCTACACCTAGGTTATCAAGGATGAGCTTTCATTTCAGATTACACAATGACCTTGAAGGTCAGAGGTCAAGGTCAAACAGTTCTAAAGTGCAAATCTACTCAGAATTTCAGGGGAAAACTAATTAGAAGCCTGCATTAACCATCCCCTATTTGTTTAATCAAGGATCCCTGTTCCAGTTACGCAATCCTTCTCAAGGTCAGAGCTCAAGGTCACAGATAACTAGCTCTACAGTAGTAAACTTATCATCGGAAACCATAGACATCGCTCCGATGTCCTTTTCTTGTTTCCATTCGATATTCAGCGTCATTCGATTCAAGGTTTGGCCAATAGGGGGCTAAATGTGAAAACGGAAAAAGTGCTATTTCTCCTGAGCGAATGGACGGATCGTCACCAAATTTTTATCATAGGTATATCCAATGACGATACGTAAAACAGTACCTGGGTTTTTGATTTGACGTACTTTTCAAGGTCACAGAGGTCAAAGTTCGGCAAAAGTTACGAACTCGGCACGTTTCGTCGTTATTTCAGCTAGCAACTTCATACCTTGCATAAATGTGTACTAGAGGGATACCTTCTAAAAATACCGAGTTTAAGGCCGATCGGACATCCAATATGGCCGCAAGGCAGCGTTACCCGAAAATTATCGAAGTGTTATAACATGGGAACGACTTGACCCAGATTGCCCATATTTGATATGTACATGTACATTCTCCTTGATGATCTCTACTGGCATGTCATATTCGGCTCAATCTGACTTCCAATATCGCAGCGAAGGGGCATTACCTGAAAATCATCTAATTGCTAGTTTCGTCATGGAGAAGTATTTTTTTAAGACCCGTTTTTCCTGAGGACTTCTTCCAACAATAAACTTCCTTGGCGATTTCCAGCAGGTCGTCAATCCCCCTTTACTCAAAGCTGAGGTTTTATTCCAAACCCTAATCACCCTTAATTACCCTTTCTTCATCTGTTGTGCAGCTAGCCATGAAGGCTGTTCACTTGGAACACGCACTCCCACAGCTCACTGCATAAAGCAACAGGCGTAATTAAGCCTAATTAGCATATGTGTGGTGCTGGGAAGGTGTGAAGTGTTTGTTTGGTCAGGGTTGACTGTAGGTCTATACAGACATTGGGCATGCAGGGCTGGACTGAATTTGCCTTTTGTGTTTAATCATTGTATACCACTGTGTATTAAAACAATACTTGACCCTGTTCTAGTTTGATTGGAACTGAATTCCAACATGGTCGTATGGGGAGAAAAAGTTGACTTTGATGAGAAAAATGTTTGCTAAAAATGTAAAAGTTATTTTGCTCCAAGGAAGCTTTATTTATGGGCCAATTTTATTCAGACTTGGTCAAATTAATGATAATGCTCGTCTGCACAAGAATATATGAGCAATTAAGGAGGGGGAAATAATCCGCACAGCAAAAAAAGAGGATTTTTGTTAACACTCTTCATGCAGAGTCTATGAAGTTGTAAAATGTAAGAATATAGGTCTACTCATAGTCATATTGTAGCAAATGGCTCAATTTTGTTGAAAGCATTGTTAAATTGAAGACAGTGATTTTGTGAACATGAATATATGTGGGGAATGCAAATAGATGTTCAGTTGGTGGAGAAAAAATTGATTTGTCAGCCCTCCTTTTTCCTTTTCCCATATCCTGAATTTTGCACTACTGGTGGTTCCCTAAGTGGCCATGTGAATAAGGACTTAGTAAATGCTTTTACTTGAATTTTGCAATGCAAATGCACCAGGCAATGCTGTACAAATCTGAAGTAAAAGCAATTGTTAGTCTTTATTCAAATGACCCTTGGAGGAATTATTCCTCCAAGAATGACCCAATGTCGTTTACCTCAAGTTACTTAGTGATGCCAAACGATTTTGGCACTTCTCAAACATAACTTTTTACAGTCTTATCCATTGCCTGTTGCCTGTAAATTGTGACAAAGAGCACTCTGAACATTTTCTCCATGGACTACTCTCCTCACCACACCTCGCTCCCATCATTTAGAGGGCATTTAATTGTCAATGATTTTGCTACTACTCCACCACTTCTGGCTTAGTCCAGTGCATGTAATCTAAGTAGGCCTATGAAGTGCTCAACTAACTAGGACTGAGGATATTTGCTCCACGAATTACTCTCTTCTTTACACTTCATCAAATGGAACAGAGTGCTACTGAAATCCCTGCTATTCAAAGATTTTGACACTACATGTATTTCATCACATTTTTAAGGTCACACTCACACTGTCCCACAAAACTTCCCCTCTCCCACACCACCATTGCACCTTAAAGACAGTGGGCCCATATAGTATGATTGACAGCACCAGCACAGCCAATCAGGAAACACTTGGTTCATTCATACCAATTGTAGTATAACAGCTGAGGGGGTATACTCATTGTGAGGAATAGCACAGATGAGTGAATGCTTACAAAAAAAATGTTGTAAAATCTTTATTTGTTGGCGGATTTTCTTCGTTGTTGAAGTATTCTGCTAGTGAGAGCATTTGAAATAAATTAATACTGTTTGAATTTGAAACATATTGCAAGAAAAGTGACTTTGACACTTCAGCCTGGTCCTTAATTAGGGCTAATTAGGGTCCTTATGTCACTGTTTTCACACCTATGGTCTTAATTGCCCTTAATTGCTACCCCAGCGGCCCTTTGATCTTTGGGGTAAAACAGTCAAATTCAGCAAAGGGAGCATTTACAGCATGAGGGAACGATCTCTGCTGCCTCTACCTCATTTTATTCACTAGTCCACTTCGAAAACCTGTTTATTTGCCACGCCCAGCGTGCTTCTTGTTTTAGGTTTTCTATTGATAGTTATTTTCTATTGTTTCCAAGCTATACATAGGCTATATATATATAAGCTATATATAAGCCTACATGTACGTTTATTTCGTAACAAGCGAAATACACTATTTTCTATTTGCATTTCCAATTTAAACGTAGTGTACGTGTGACCGCCTCTATCATAATATGCATTAGACAGGGGAAGGATCCTTTGACTATATTGAGGAAGCTGAGCAGTAATGAAGTTGTCTGAGGGCTCTTCGCGATCATGGTGCAATTGATCAAACACCTTTCACTTGCGGTTCGTCAGCTGTCTCTAGGTTGTTTGTGTCACGAAGACCAGAACATTTGTTTACCCGTACCGTGTTTTTTATTATTTCTGAGTTGTGTGATGTTTTCTGGACTTCGCAATGGCCCTGATTTAAATGCATCTGTGGCGTCTTTCTGTCCTTATCTGCACTAGACAGGGGAAATTGGCTGAGGAGTAGTGGAGTTGTTTGACAGATCTTCTCGATGGTGCAATTGACCACGATGCATTTTCACTTCCGTTCGTCAACACTGTCTGTTTTCTGGTCGTGTAGTTTACTGACAAAAAAACATTTGCTTACCTTCCGTGTTACATTTAATTGACATTAACAAGGCTATCAGTGATACTAAAACACAGCATCCATTTATAATAAAACTTCAAGAATGGGAACCATTGCTGCACAACCAGACACCAACATCTGATAGATATGTCGGGTAAACAGCAAGAAGATGGAGTGCAAACCGAGCTATGTTGTCATCAGGCGGCGGCGACGTCTACTTCTCCATCGGTCGTAACAGACTGGACGAAAAGGAATATATTCTTTGAGGTAGTTCAACTATTATCAGTAGTCGTCAACAGGTATCTTCTTGGAGTAGTTGTCATTTTAGGCATCTTTGGTAACCTTCTTTCCATTGTTGTCTTTAGTCGAATGAGAGGGAAGGATCGCAAAACCACGGCTTATCTCCTCCCCCTCGCTGTGGCAGACCTTGTCGCTTTGCTATACGGCATGTGGTCCTGGATCCGCACAGGCATATATAGACACACGAATGGCTACTACTACATGACAGATATGTTTTCGATCGAGGCTACTGTGGCCTGTAAAACGATCCGCTACTTCCGAAGAATCTCAACGTGTATATCGTCGTACATCATCGTTGCCTATACGTTAGAACGTTGCATCGGCGTCTGGTTCCCTTTATACGTCAAAGTACTGGCTACAACAGTGAGGCGTCGGTTCGTCCTTGTACTAATTTTTACCTCCATGTTCGCACTCAATGTACCAGTGCTTGTTTATTATGACGTGCATGTTTGGGCAGAATCAGGAGACCCTACCTGTTTCTTTTATCTCTCAAAGATGACCGCCTACGAAACATATTTCCTTGTCCTAGTTCTGGACGTACTTCTTCCCTACATTATTCCTTGGTTGATAATATTTGCAGCAAGTGTCCTGATTATTTTTCGCGTTTGGAGGTCACGTGGTGAAATCTCGTCCTCAGGAAAGAATAGAGCTGAGGTGCAAGGTTTGTTCAGCCTCCTACTTGTAGCCCTACTGTACCTGGTCACAACCTTACCGTATTCCATCATCTGGGGTCTGTGTGACAACGTGGAGTATCTCAATGTCCGATATTCGTTTTTAACCACTGAACATGATTACAAAGCCTTCTTCGCACTTGGGCTGATTTCCACGTCGATATCTCTCGCTAACCACAGCTTTAACTTTGTTATATATGTATGTACATTAAAAACATTTCAAAATGAACTGAAAAGAATGCTCAAATTGACCCCTATGAAGTAAACAGGAACTCTTTCGCTAGAGGATCTAGTTGTGAAATGAATCACAACCCATCCATGCATGATTCATCGATATGGAAAATATACACACGATTTGATCAATATACATCGCACCGAGCACTGTCTACTGACCCCAGGCAGAGGATGTTAGCCTGGTTCCACTGGCCTACTCCAGATGGCACTGTGAATATCAGTCAGTGCCACCATCGATGGCCAAAGGAACCAGGCTTGCATAAACGGCACGCTGTATTTATTATGGTGACCTAGTTCATACATACACACACGATCAATGAACACTTGTAGCACAGTGCTCGCGAGTGTATACACCAATCAGGACTGCTCGACAAGGCGGTTCGAAAATCTACGATTTGAATGATCTTAGTTATTAATTAGGCATGGAATCTGTTGCTACACATAAAAGAAGTTGAAGTATGGTACCTTACTGATGCAAGATACAGAATAGCACAAAATTGACACACAAAATGATAATAAGCAAGAAGTCAATCTCCAGAATTCACGAATTTTCGACCCCAACCGGGGTCTTTTTTAAGTGGAACTTTACAATCTGAAACTCTAGAAAAGACTGAGAATAGAGCTGAGGTGCAAGGTTTGTTCAGCCTCCTACTTGTAGCCCTACTGTACCTGGTCACAACCTTACCGTATTCCATCATCTGGGGTCTGTGTGACAACGTGGAGTATCTCAATGTCCGATATTCGTTTTTAACCACTGAACATGATTACAAAGCCTTCTTCGCACTTGGGCTGATTTCCACGTCGATATCTCTCGCTAACCACAGTCTTTTCTAGAGTTTCAGATTGTAAGGTTCCACTTGAAAAAGACCCCGGTTGGGGTCGAAATTTCGTGAATTCTGGGGATTGACTTCTTGCTTAGTACCTTACTGATGAAGGATTAGTAATGGTATCACAGCACGTCGAACTTCTCAAGTGATGAAAAGGATGGCGGCCATTTCTCACTAAAGCATAGTGTGCCACTGGGATCATGTGATTCAATATTAACAATCAGAAGGCGTCCCTCAAAAATAACCTCGAAATCTTCTCAAAGAAATCGTTCAAAAAACTAGAAGCCGGTGAAATAATTGAAATTTCGTGGTTCGGGACACGCTTTTTTTAGCTGATCTTCTTGTTTGACCGAAAATATGAAGACTTCGAACTTTTGTTCTATTGTGCTGGATGCCAAATGTATTAAAATCTATCACCATCAAAAATTGTAACATGTGGGCAACATATACGAATATCTGTTTTGAACACTGTGAGAATCTTTTTTGAGCCTTTCTATTGATAGTAATTTTCCCTTGTTTCCAAGGCCATTTTCTTTTCGTATCAAGGTATTTCAATTAAACGCATGCATGTGTGACTGCCTCCATCATAATATGCGTCGGGCGGGACACAGACATGATAGATCCTTTAACTTGATCGGTTGGCGCAGAGTACGATTGATTCATCAGACCTCTTTGCCATACACCAACTGACCACTTCTTGCTGTAGCATTCCCACTTCGGTTGTTGGTCAGCCTTGTCTAGTTTGTCTGGCTTTGTTTCACGACGATCACAACGTTTGTTAACTTCTCGTCTTACTTTTCATCGACATTTACAACTTTATCGACGATACCAAAATACATTGTTCCTTAACCGAACTGTAAAACCCGACACCAACATCTGAGAGAAATGTCGGGTAAACAGCTGCAAGAAGTTGGAGACCGAACCGAGCTATGTTGTCACCAGGCGCCGGCGACGTTTCCACTGGTTATCAAAGATAGGACCGACAGGAGTATCTTCATTGAGGTGATTCTTACATTATCAAACATCGTCAACAGGTACCTTCTGGGAGTCGTTGTCATTTTAGGCATCTTTGGAAACCTTCTTTCCATTGTTGTCTTTAGTCGAGTGGACGGAAAGGATCGCAGGACCACGACGTATCTCTTCTCCCTTGCTGTGGCAGACCTTGTTGCTCTACTGTACGGCTTGTGGTCCTGGATCCGCACTGGCATACACAGACACGCGAATGGCTACTATTACATGGACGATATATTTTCAATCGAGGCTACGGTGGCCTGTAAAACGATCCGCTACTTTAACAGAACCATGACGTGTGTATCTTCATACATCATCGTAGCCTATACGTTAGAGCGTTGCATCGGCGTCTGGTTCCCTTTATACGTCAGAGTTCTTTTCACAACAACGAGGCGTCGCTTTATCATTGCACTAATTTATGCTTCCATGTTTGCTTTGAATGTCCCAGTCATTGTTTACTACGATGTGTATGATTGGCCTCAAACAGGCGACCCTGGCTGCTTTTTCTATACTCCAGAAATGACCTCACTCGAAACTTTTCTCCTTGTCAAAATCTTGGATGTTCTTCTTCCCTTCAGTATCCCCTGGGTGATGATATTTCTCCAAAGTATCCTGATTATTGCTCGCGTATGGAAATCACGTGGTGAAATCTCGTCCTTAGGGAAGAACAGACCTGATGTACAAGGTTTGTTAAACCTTCTTCTTGTCGCCTTGTTGTGCCTCATCACAACATTACCGTATTCCGTCGTGTGGAGCCTGTGTAACAGCGTAGAGTATCTCAACGTTAAATATTCCTTTTTAACCACAGAAAACGATTACAAAGCCTTCTTCGCACTTGGGCTGACTTCCACGTCAGTATCTCTCGCTAACCACAGCTTTAACTTTATCATATATGTGTGTACATTAAAAACATTTCAAAATGAATTGAAAAGAATGCTGAAGTTGCACATGAGGTGAACAAGAATTCTGCCCCTGGAGTTTCTATTTGTGAACCTTTTTTCAAATTTTTCAATTGAAACTGGCACCTTCAAAATGAAAAATTGCCCATTACTCCACTTTACTTAGATTATTCGGTCGAGGATGGGTTAAGTTGGTGATCAAACGCCGATGCGTGCAAGTCTGCTGATGCAGGCGTTAATAATGCTGTTCTTACTACCAAGTGGAATGCAGATTGCCACTGGCGTGACACTCCTCCTCACCGTCCCCCCTCCCCCGATGTTTGATCAGGCTTCCTGTTGGGACCAGATGGCCAATGTAAGTCCGACGTTGCCTGGCTTCAGTCTGTGATGGACACCGTAACACTAAAGGCAAGGTCTAACGGTAAGTCAATATTTTTAGCCATGACGGTACATGGACATGTATATGACAAAAATAGGCTGATCTTCTGGTTTCCCCGATTGTAAGCCGACTTCGAACTTTTGTTTTATTGTGGTGGATGCCAAGTGCGTTACTTTATCATCGTCGCCAAATTATAACCATGACGTATTGATCACATACACGAATATCAGTTCTAAACATTGTGAGAAAGTTATTTTGAGATTTTGTATTAATATTAATTTTCTATTGATTAAGCCCACTTTCATTTCGTATCAAGGTCTTTCAATTTGACGCATGTGTGACTCCCTCATAGGCATAATATGTAGATCTTTTAATATGCTGGACAGCACTGCAGGGGAGGATTAACTCACACCCTCTTTGCTATATCCCGACCGACCGCTCCCAACATTATTCCCAATTGGTTCTTGGTCAGTACCACGAAGACTAAACAGCCTTGTACTTTCTATTAACATTAACAACGCCAATATCGACGTTTATTAACGAACTGCAGAACAGACACCAGCAGCCATCTGAGAGAAATGTCGGGCAAACAGCTGCAAGAACTTGGAGACCGAGCCGAGCTATGTTTCCATTAGCGACAAAGGATTTGACCGACAGGAGTGTCTTCTTTGAGGTAGTTCAAGTATTATCAAACATCGTCAACAGGTACCTTCTAGGAGTCGTTGTCATTTTAGGCATCTTTGGTAACCGTCTTTCTATGTGGTCTTTAGTCGAGTGGGAGGGAAGGATCGCAGGACCACGACGTACCTGCTCCCTCTCGCTGTGGCAGACCTTGTCTCTTTCCTGTACGGTTTCTGGTCCTGAATCCGCACTGGCATAGCTTCACACACGAATGGCTACTATTACATGGATGATGTGTTTTCGATCGAGGCTAAGGTGGCCTGTAAAACAATCCGCTACTTCAACAGAACCATGACGTGTGTATCTTCATACATCATGCCATCGTTGCCTATACGTTAGAACGTTGCATTGGCGTCTAGTTCCCTTTATACGTCAGAGTTCTTGTCACAACAACAAGGCGTCAATTCATCCTAATATTCATTTTCGCTTCCATGTTCGCTCTGAATGTACCAGTCCTTGTTTATTACGATGTATTTGAGCGACCCTGGCTGTTTTTTCTACACCCAAGAAATGACCTCACTCGAAACGTTTCTCCTTGTCGAAATCTTGGACGTCCTTCTTCCGTTCAGTATCCCGGAGTAATGATACACGTATTTCTCCAAAGTATCCTGATTATTTTACGCGTATGGAGATCACGTGGTGAAATTTCGTCCACAGGGAAGAACAGAGCTGAGGTGCAAGGTTTGTTAAACCTCCTTCTGGTTGCCTTGTTGTGCCTTATCACGACATTACCGTATTTCATCGTGTGGAGTCTGTGTGACAACGTAAAGTATCTCAATGTTCGATATTCCTTTTTAACCACAGAAAACGATTATAAAGCCTTCTTCGCACTTGGGCAGACTGCCACGTCGATATCTCTCACTAGCCACAGCTTTAACTTTCTTATATATGTGTGTACATTAAAAACATTTCAAGTTGAATTGAAAAGGATGCTGCAGTAGACACATGTTCCGAATAGGAGTTCGATGGCAGTTTTTGTAAGTTTTACAAAAATGTTTTAACTTGAATCTTGACTCATTGACTTCTCACTGGAATAGAATTTATTTTCACTTGAATTTCCTGTGGCAAAGACCAAGGTCACCAAGAACTGTAAATGTGTAATTCCCCATTACCCGAGTTTATCCACAAGATTTGGTCGAGGATGTGTAAAGTGGCGACAGCTAAGTGTCTTTCAGTGCAAGATTGAGACACTGGCATCAAATGATTTACCAATTTACGTACAAGAATTATATTATATGCTGGCCTGTGACTGATGGCGATGCCAGAGTTGTGATCAGGTTTCCTGTTGGTGCGTCAGTAGGCAGCTTGATGTTTCCTTGCTTACCACAGTCAGTGGTGGACAGCGAACATTATCAGGTAAGTCGTCATTGGCCAGAATATATTTAGCCAGGAGTATAGCCACGATGGTATCTCGTAGACGAAAGTGGCCAAAAGTTTGGTTCGAGCGTCAGTAAGTCATGTAAGTACCACAAGCCCAACGACAATAATGGTTCGCTGTTGTTAGTTCAAGGGGGGAATTCAGACGATAGGGACTTTTCGCAGAGCCCCCGAAACGCCAGCGTGAACGCCAAATGTTCGATGTCACGAAGAAAGCACCGAACAAAAGGATAGACGTTCGCATTGGCGTTTCGGGGGCTTGGCGAAAACTCTATACTGCCAGATTAATTCCCCGTAAGGTGGGTGAAAGTGTGGCTTGGTATGCACTATGGACAAAGAACCACGATCCATCCATGCATGAATCATCGATATGAAAAAGATACAAGAGGTGACCAACATAGGCATCCTGAGAATATCAGGCGTTCTTAGTGCTCGCTACCTTCGTCGCCGCACACAAACCCCTGAGAGAATACGCCTGAATCGGTGGAGTATCAAAGCCATTCCAGCAAATGTTCATCCCCACCATCTCATCCCAAGTAGGCCGGTGATTGATACACAAGTCATGAACTACGCAGGTTACAAAGCTGACCCAGCAGGTCAACATGAAATCACTCCAGCTGCGTATCTGTTTGGCGACGTGTGGCCTGAGAATGATATACATTCTGTGCGATGAATGTAGGATAGGCTGAACTCAACTTGTGTTGAATCCAGCGGTGTAAATAGGTTTTATGGTCGGCAACCAATGTCAGCTGCTTGGCTGTGAATATTACAAGGGCCGTTATACATGTATACGTGTAACTGATCTCTAGTTAGGGTGAGGTGGGGAAGCTGAGGTACTTCAGCACTGTGTTGTGCGTGACACTACGATACAATCTACGTGTAATGCTTGTCATCTTAAGGTGACTCAGAAATGGCGTTCGCTGATTGGGCGCCTTTCCTTCGGCGCCTGCTAACCCAGCAAATGTGGCGAATGCTCTCAGGGGTTTGTCTGCGGTGACGAATGTAGCGAGCAGTAAGAACGCCTGATATTCTCAGGATGAACATCGGCCTACATCGCTCTGCTCTGTCTCCCGGCCCCAGGCAGAGTGGCCTATTTCAGAGGGCATTGTGAATATCAGTCAGCACCACCATCAATGGCCAGTGGGACCAAGCTTGCATAAAGCAGCAGGCTATGTTTATTCATGTACACACACGATCGATGTACTGTACATGTACACCTATACGTCAAAAAATGCACACGAGTGTACACACCGATCAGGACAGTTCCACAAGACTGTTCGAATTCGATCTTATAGTTATACAAGTATTAGGCATGGAAACTATTGCTACACATAGAAGAATAGGATGAAGAATGGTATCTTACCTTACGAAGGGTAAGTAATGGTATCACAGCGCGTCGAACTTCTCAGGTGATGAGAATGATGGCGGCCCTTGTTTACTAAATGAGCATAGTGTGCCACTGAGATTATGTGATTCAATGTGGCCAATCAGTTAGGCGCCCTGAAAAATAACCTCGACAATTTCTTTAACAATCATACAAAGAACTCGAAGCCGGTGAAATAATACAGATTTCTTTATTCGGGACACGCTTTGACCCCAAATAAGGGACTGTAGCAAAAGTATGTGAAGCCAAAAAAGACTAAATGATTTAGTCTCTCAGCTGACCCCCTCCCTCCCCCCGAGAGACTAAATTTGGCCAACTTTGGCTTCAACCTGGTCAGCAAGTAAATATGTCCAAGATAATTCTTGGGATCATGTAGAGAGGGCTACCTTTGGTATCATTGTCATGATTATTGCAAGTTAAGTGATGTAATTATAGAATGAAATACCACGTTCCTCCCCTCAAAGAAGCCCTATCTACATGTATCTGCATGAGCCCTGAATTTTATACCAGCTATTGTGAAAAGAATAAAATCTGACTCTGATATTTGATAATGAGGAAGTTTGAATGTCGGAAGATCGTTTTCATCCATTGCATAACATTTTATGGGTGAAGCCACTTTTTATGAACAAGACGAAATGACCCTTGGACCCCCTCCCCCCAAACGAAAAATTTAGTCTTTTTTGGCTTCAAAACACTTTTGCTACAGTCCCTAATTTGAATACATGTATGCATCAATAGTCAATAGATTACCTGAAAGGAAAAGGGCGAAAAATCGGTGACAAAATTGAATGATGCTAAAAGTTGTTATTTATAATGTTCCAGATTATACTGAATAACGCCTTGAAACGAATGGGTGATCTGAACATAATTAGCTACTTTTATTTAGGATGCCAAAATTCAAGTTAGACAGAAAATTCAGCACATGATACACTAATGCGGTACAGGAAAGAAATGTCAGGTAAGGCACTGGAGGTTGGACTGCAAACCGAGTTATGTTGTCACCAGGCATCAGGGACGTCTCCTTTGGTCACGACGGATTGGACGAAAAGGAGTATTTTCCTTGAGGTAGTTCAAGCATTAGCAAACATTGTCAACAGGTACCTTCTGGGATTCGTTGTCATTTTGGGCATCTTTGGTAATCTTCTTTCCATTGTGGTCTTTAGTCGAGTGGGCGGAAAGGATCGCAGGACCACGACGTACCTCCTCCCCCTTGCTGTGACAGACCTTGTAGTTTTACTATACGGCTTGTGGGCCTGGGTCCGCACAGGCATACATATGCACACGGATGGATACTATTATATGGAAGATGTGCTTTCGACCGAGGCTACGGTGGCCTGTAAAACGATCCGTTACTTTAGAAGAACCATGACTTGTGTATCTTCATACATCATCGTAGCCTATACATTAGAACGTTGCATCGGCGTCTGGTTCCCTTTATATGTCAGAGTTCTTGTGACAACAACGAGGCGTCGCTTCATTCCTATACTAATTTTTGTCTCCATGTTCGCTCTAAATGTTCAGTACTCGTTTACTACGATGTGGTCATTCGGTCAGAAACTGGACAGCCCAACTGCTTTTTTTATCCCTCACAGATGACAGCCCTCGAAACCTATTTCCTAGTCGAGGTAATGGATGTACTTCTCTGATTATTGTTCGCGTGTGGAGATCACGTGATGAAATCTCGTCCTCGGGAAAGAACAGAGCTGAGGTACAAGGTTTGCTAAACCTCCTACTTGTCGCCCTGTTGTGCCTCATCACGACCTTACCTTATGCAATCATCTGGGGTCTGTGTGACAGCGTAGAGCATCTCAATGTTCGATATTTCTTTTTAACCACGGAAAACGATTACAAAGCCTTCTTCGCACTTGGGTTGACTTCCACGTCGATATCTCTCGCTAACCATAGCTTTAACTTTATTATATATGTATCCACATTAAAAACATTTCAAAATGAATTGAAAAGGATGCTAAAGTTGACGCACATTAGGTGAACAAGAATTCTGCCTCTGGAGTTTCTATTTGTGAAATCCTTTTTCAGTTTTTCTGTAAAATGACAAAATGAAAAATTGCCCATTTTTCCAGTTTACTTAGATTATTCGATCAAGGTGGGTTAAATTACTGGGGAGTTTTCGCAAATCACCCGAAACGCCAACCCGAACGTCTATCCTTTTGTTCGGTGCTCTCTTTCCGGCATCGAACAATGGGATTGGCGTTCGCGTTGGCGTTTCGGGGGATTTGCGAAAACTCTCTTCTGAATCAAACGCCGATACGTGCAAGCCATTAAAATGTTCTTACTACAGATTGGGCTGCTGTTTGCCACTAGCGTGAAAGTAGCCCCCCCCCCCATGTTTGATCAGGCTTCCTGTTGTGCTGCACCAGACGGCCAGTGTAAGTCCGACGTTTCCAAGCTCCAATCAGTGATGGACACCGAAACACTAAAGGCAAAGTCTAACGGTAAGTCAATATTTTTAGCCATGACGGTACATGATTTGGCAAGAAATTGGCTGATCTTCTGGTTTCGCCGAAAGTAAGGAGACTTTGAACTTTTGTTTTGTTGTGGTGGATGCCAAGTGCATTAATTTATCATCGTCGCCAAATTATAACCATGACATATTGATCACATACACGAATATCAGTTCTAAACATTGTGAGAAAGTTATTTTGAGATTTTCTATTAATATTAATTTTCTATCGATTAAGCCTATTTTCATTTGGTCTTTTAATTTGACGGTGTGACTGCCTCCATCATAATAGGCATAATACGTAGATCCTTTAACTTGCTGGACTGGCATTGCAGGGAAAGAACTCACACCTTCTTTGCAAAATCCCGACTGACCACTCCCAACATTCCCAATTGGTTCTTGGTCAGCACTACGAAGACTAAACAGTCTTTTTTCTGTTCATGTTACTTTCTTTCAACATTAACAACGCTAATATCGACATTCATGAACCGAACTGCACAACCCGACACCAACATCTGAGAGAAATGTCGGGTAAGCAGCTGCAAGAAGTTGAAGACCGAACCGAGCTATGTTGTCACCAGGCGCCGGCGACGTTTCCACTAGTCACAAAGGATTTGACCGACAGGAGTATCTTCTTTGAGGTAGTTCAAATATTGTCAAACGCTGTCAACAGGTACCTTCTTGGAGTCATTCTCATCTTAGGCATCTTTGGTAACCTTCTTTCTATTGTGGTCTTTAGTCGAGTTGGAGGGAAGGATCGCAGAACCACGACGTACCTCCTCCCCTTTTCTGTACAGGATATAAAGATGCGTATCGTGATATTTCACTTTGCATGGTTAATCAAGGCTGGGTTGTCTAGCTGTTTATTATTTCACGACTTCTGCAGAATTTGTTTACCTCCTTTCATGATAGGAATGTCAGCGATGCCAAAATACAAGTTAGACAGAAACTTCAGCACATGAGACACTAATGCGGTACAGGAAAGAAATGTCAGGTAAGGTGCAGGAGGATGGACAGCAAACCGAGTTATGTTGTCACCAGGCATCAGGGACGTCTCCTTTGGTCACGACAGATTGGAAGAAAAGGAGTATCTTCTTTGAGGTAGTTCAAACATTAGCAAACATTGTCAACAGGTACCTTGTTTTGTTTTAAAGTGTTTTTTATGTAATAAGAGTAAACTTTACAAGAGCCCAGGGCCGAGGCAAGGCATTACTGGCCCTGGGCAAAAAGACAGACAGATATGTATATACAGAAGATTGGAATAGATGGTACAACTAAATGAAGGTGAAACATGCATTAATGAGCTAACAAACAAAAGAACAGGTACAAGAAGTAGGTACACGTGAACAAAAAAAACAACAAAATAATGATAGTGAACATGGTGAACAAAGTGGTTGGCATGTGGCGGGGGGCGATAAGTAACAAGAAGAGGGCGATTGAGATAAGCCGAGTGGCAAGCTGAAGGGCGAAAATAAAAAAAAAGAAAACGCAGTCAGAGTCATGTCATGAGGCAGTATTCAAACGGTATAAAACGGAGGCTGCGCAGATTCTTTCTTTTTTGGGGGGGGGGAGGGAGGGGTGGTTAAGCCGGCCCCGACAGGCGGTCAACTACGCGATGGATAAAGAGGGCCGACATTTCTAACAACGTTTTATTTGAGGAATAAGATAGATTGTCATTGCCAAAAAGAAGAAGGTGCATTTATCTGATCGATTACTGGAATGAAATAAGTTTGGGTCAAAGTCAGCAAGGGAATTTATACTATTTAAAAGGTCAAGACGGAGGTCCGAACAAAGATCGCAGTCGAATAACACGTGCTTTGTGGTTTGGAGGTTGGCGCCACAGGGACAGCTACCATCCGTTACTGTAGTAAAGTTGTGTTCAAAGAAATGACTTCTGAAAATAAGGTCAGTTCTAGTGCGATTTAGCGTAATTTCCGTTCTGCGGTCGAGATTCAATTTCATAGATGTGAGTATTTTTGATTTCCCGCCAAGGTGTTTACGTAAATTGTAGCGGAAACAGTTTCTTGACCAACGAGTCTTTTTTTTTAACGAGTCTTAATAGATTGAGGGATCGACTCCCATAGCTGTATGGAGCTAAGAAACGTGGAACGTAATAGACAGGTACTCAAGCCAGTAGGCAAGCGAAAGGTTCTTGGATTTCGGACTTCACGGATATTGACATATCTGAAGGAGTTAAAAAGGTCAGAAATAAACGGAGGAGCAAAACCATACACAGAGTCATAGACTAATGTTAGTTTCTTTTCGTTTCGTCGGTCTTGTGAGGACATCCAGCCTAAGCAACGGCGGACCTTCACTGCAGAAGTTCCACTTTGTTATATGTGTCTGTACATTAAAAATATTTCAAAATGAATTAAAAAGGATGCTGAAATTGACCTGTGATGCAAACAGGAATTCTGTGACTGGAGTAAAGCCTTTTTGAGTATTCCAAAAGAACTGCAAAGTTGCATTTTTGGCACAGATGTGCTGGCCTGAAAAACTGTTGTGCACACGTAGTGTAGCAATGTTGTAGCTAGCGTGCATGATGCTCAAGTTGGAGTCAGGCTCTCTGCATTGTGCTCCAATCTAATGCATCAAAAATGGCCACTGTAAGTTCGACGTTGCCTGACTGAGTGATAGTTGCCATCACTAACGAAAGGGCAACACCTGAGTCATTATTTTTTAGCCAAGGCAATACATGTATATTCCAAACAAATCGTTCGAACTTTTGTTTCACGTTCATTTCCTTTGAAAAGTGAAAAATGTATTTTCAAGTTTTCTATTGATAGTGACTTTCTGTTTTTTCTGAGCTATTTAAGCTTATTTTCATTTTGTATGAACGTATTTCAATTAGACGCATGTCTTGCATCGTCCATTACAACATGCTTCAGACAGTGGACTGTTCCTTTAACTTGATGGCAAGATTGATTGACACTAACTCTTCGGCAGACTGAACACTATTGTGCCATGATTCCATTTCGGTTGTTTGTCAACACTGTCTCGGTCGTCTCTTCATTGTTTCACGAAAACAACATCTGGTAGACATGTCTGGTGGACAGCAAGAGGTGGAATTGCAAACCGAGCTATGCTGCCATCAGGCGCGGGCGACATACCCCCATCTATCAGAACAGATTGGACGAAAAGGAGTATCTTCTTTGAGGTAGTTCAAGCATTATCGAACATCGTCAACAGGTACCTTCTGGGAGTTGTCGTCATTTTAGGCATTTTTGGTAACCTTCTTTTCATTGTGGTTGTGCTCGCTCATTGTTCCTCTGACCATAATTGTAACGTTATCAAAAGACTCGACTGGACATCGTTGACTTTCATGTATTGGCTTGTATATTTGTCCGTGAAATCTACAAAATACAAAATGGTAATTCTTGATAAGTAACAGATATTACAGAGTGGTCCTTACAAAGAGAAACCAAGTTGAAGGTGGAAGGTATGTAGAGCCTAGATACATCAAGAAGATAACCAATTCAGATCTATAAGACCAAGGTGGATAAACGCTGGATGGAAGTAAGCTAGGTATCATCACTAACAACTATATCATTGCCCCTTCAATATACATTCACAAGTAGTAGAAACTTCCAGAACTGGAGTGTCTAGTGTGTGTTCACTAGTATGAACCTGTATCTAACAACATAGGTGCTGCATCTGCACTAAGCTTCACACACTATAGGAAAAAGCACATGGTCCGCGCACAAGAGGGCCGTATGCTGCTGCCACCTAACGGCAGAATTACAAAACATTGGTCAGCACAAGAAATTAGAGATTTCTCTTGACAACAAACACTGAACATCAATCACTCTAGGCAAACCAGCTAGGATACGATATTAGGCATCTAAACACGACCAGATACCTTCATAAGATACAGTATTTTCTGTCATTTAACGGAGATACCAACATCGGCAAGGTGGAAGACATCATTGCCGCCAGTCAAACTCGACTGAAGGCAGCAAGGGTCAACTTCAAAGTTCTCACACGCAAGATATAGCATACACAGGCCCTATTTACGATCATAAGGGGTTTCTATACATTTTTATCTTTCTCATAATATTTCTCTTTACCTTTTGAGTGGCGTTTCTTCACTTTTAGAATGAAATGAAATAGAACAAATGGCGAGACGCCCATGATGAAATGTAAACAATGACGAAAAGCAACGGGGACGGCGACCTCATCGCCAAGGGGGGTCTCACTGACCAGTACGTTATCCTAATGCGCCGCATTTACAGTGGTCTTTAGTCGAGTGGGAGGGAAGGATCGCAGAACCACGGCATATCTCCTCCCCCTTGCTGTGGCAGACCTTGTCGTTGTACTGTAGCTGAAGGGGTTATTGTCGTCCTGGGTACACAAAGAGTGAACCCAGGTTCGATGTCGTCAAGTGAAATTGTATCCTGGGCCCACTTTCTTGCTACAAACTGTACCCAGGTTCTGATTTAGAGACCTAAGGACGAGGTTGTCATTCCCATGTACTGTGCGTGTGCATGGCCATGGTCCTGGTTCCGCACAGGCATACATATACACGCGAATGGCTACTATTACATGGACGATATATTTTCAATCGAGGCTATGGTGGCCTGTAAAACGATCCGCTACTTCAGAAGAACCTTGACGTGTGTATCTTCATATATCATCGTAGCCTATACGTTAGAACGTGGCATTGGCGTCTGGTTCCCTTTATACGTCAGAGTTCTTGTCACAACAAAGAGACGTCGGTTGATCCTTGTACTAATTTTTGCCTCCATGTTTGCTCTGAATGTACTCATCCTTGTTTATTACGATGTGTATGATTGGTCACAATCAGGCGACCCTACTTGCTTCTTTCATCTCCCACATATGACCGCGCTCGAAACATTTTTGATTGTCCAACTTTTGACCGTAGTTCTTCCGTACAGTATTCCTTGGGTTATGATATTTGTAGCCATCCTCATCATTCTTCGTGTATGGAGGTCACGTGGTAAAAGGAGCTGTTTCCTTAAGGAACGATTGTACCAAGTCATTTTTAGGTATTAATTGTTGGGCAGTTGTATTAAAAATGGATGGAATATGTAGTTTATACATCACTCTAAATTGTGAAAGAGGAAAAATGTGACCATTACATAACTGAATGGTAAAACAAAGAAAATAATAATAAACAAGAAGTCAATCTCCAGAATTCACGAATTTTCGACCCCAACCGGGGTCTTTTTCAAGTGGAACTTTACAATCTGAAACTCTAGAAAAGACTGAGCTGAAACCCGAATGTAGAACTACATAAATCTGTGTAGACAGGACAAACAAGCAATTAAGGAAAGAATAGCGACCAAGCCCCACGGGTGGCCGCTGGACAATTAAGAAGAAGCTATTTTAGCTGAAAGAAAAGGTTGAATAACTGCAGGGTTGCTCAGCCTGACCAAAAGCAGAGTGCAGGTAACTGGCGCAGAGCTTCATTTGGCTGAAAGAAAGTTTATAAATTAATAAGACATGTGTAATACATAACAAGCACAAAGCGAAAAGATGCACAAAGGTCAACACAAAGTAAAGGAATATAAAGGAAGTCAACTTCCAGA